>JARVGQ010001306.1:7343251-7356366 GCA_031762355.1 Hypsolebias martinsi | reverse complement strand
TAGATAATTTCCTGATGCATGCTCAATGATCCAGGTAGAAAAATCTAAAAAAAAAAAAAAAGTTAAGTCACGTCCTCTGGACGTTCAAAAAACAAAGTAAAACAAACAAAAATACGGAAGTAAAGAGGCACATGATAGGAATTTACAGTGCTTTAAAAAGTATGTGTACGACTGAGAACATTAATGACACACTTCTTATCCCCTCAGAGGATTTTGATGCTGTGGAAAATCCTACCTATAATGACCTTTTTTTTTAATATATTACGCTGTGAAAAGTATTTTTCATACATTTTATACATTTAATAATGCTCCTAAAAAGTTTAAATACAAAGTTTTGTTCTGTAAATAAAGTACAGACGTCCTTTTTGAGTTTTCTCTTTGTTTCTGGTTGTCTGGCCTCACAGAACCGAGCCAGAGCAGAACGCGTTCGACGGAGGCGAGCTGTTTAGCTTCGACTACAACGGCCAATCAGAGGATGTGTCACTTCAAAAGAATTAATTAATTCTCATTTTTTAATCAAGACTTAATCTTAATGTCTGCTCAGCACTATATGGACCTCTGATAGAACATGCAGGGATTAAAATGCTGAAAATGAAATGATAATAAGAAAGGCATCGAGAAGTGGAAGGGGCGGTTATAAGGAGCTTTGTATTGTTTCCATGGTGCAGCTGCCAATTAAAAAAACTTCCCATATTATTATTAAAACATTATTTGTGTGGCATTTATTGCTTTATTCAACGCGTAATCACCTTAGAGAACAATACGTTTACCCTTTGACAAAAAGGAAGTGATTTTGATCTTTAAGAGCAGTGTGACTATGAAAGAGGTCAAAGTTCATCATAACTGTTTTACATTCTGCAGTGCAGCAGGGTAACACCGATTCACTCGAGATTGGTTCTATCTCGCCATCACTGTTAAAATTGACATCCAGGACAATGACAAAGCCAGGCGAGACGTTTGCTCGGGTGCAATTACTATTTTCTTTGTTGCCAACAAATCTGAGGTCAAACAGGCATGAACTGTTCATGAGAGACGACCAAAGCTTGAATGTTTCGCAGGACGACCGGTTCCTTCTTCACAATGATCACAGACATAAAAATGACCTGAAAAGATTTGAAATCCTTTTTGAATTTCTCATTTATCCAACAGGTTTACAGCTGGAAGCCAAAATGTTAAATCTAAGCAAAAATGAACTAAAATATGTTAACAGACTTATAACTAGACAATGATTTTTTATGTTTATTTTTTTGTTCAGGAAAAGCACAACAGGAAGACAAACATGTTTGAAAGTTGACCTTTCAATTCATGATTGTCCATAATATCTTGGAAAGTTAACCATTTTCTCAACATATTATTCATTTTCAAAAAGAAGAGTTCATTATAATTAGATTGGGATGCATATTTAGTTTGTGCATTTAGTGTTGAATCATTCAGTAATTGTTATTTGAAAGTTTATGAAAGCAGCAATAAATCCACAGTTGATTAAAATGATGTAGATATTTGCTTTTTAGCAAAAGTGAGATTTTTTTAATTAATAATGTTTTCTAACATGAAGAGTTCACTCTTAATTGTTTTTATTTTAATCAAAATGTCAAAAATAAGATTCATAGAATCTTTCTGTTGGATCCATGCAAAATGATTTTTATACTAGTTCATGATTTGATCGCTAAGAAACTACATTTGTTTAGTTTTGTCTGCTTAAAAAACTTTTATCCACTTGAATTGTGACTTTGGTTGTATTGTTCAGTGATACTCAGGGTTGTTGCTTGATATTTTTAAAACCCTTAAGTGGTTTTACGTACAAAATGATATGAATTTTATTTAGTGTTTTTAATAATGCACTGTCTGATTAAATTTTGAGGTTGTTTTGTTGTTCTTACGTTGTTCTTTTTAGCTTTGATGCAGTTTTGTGTTAAGCTTTTTTGTATTTCGAGTCAAGCTGCTGAAGAGCATTTAGGTTGTTCTAAAAATGTGTGTAATTTATGTGAAGCACTTTTAAAATTAAAATAATAAAAGAACTGCAACAAACACAGCCGTGTTGGAACCAGGACTATATTTTAAGGATTTTATGAACACATTTAGTGTCTGTATTTTGATTTATTGGTTTGATTTGTGTAAATATTGTTGCTGCTCTTACAGACAGGCGGGTTTGAGTTTCTGAAAATGATCGTTTAAAATAAAAACACAACTTAACGGCTCAAAATGATGGAAAAAAGTTACAGAAATGCATCAAGCCCACAAACGTCAGATTTTTTTTTTAAAGACAGTGCCACAAAGTACAAAACGACAATTCTCGACGAGTAACTGTGATCACTGGATTTTTTCCGGCCTCTTTGAACACGTCCATGCCTGTATACGTGAGGGATAATCACATGCAGGGCTTATCTCCAAAATGTGTTCTCCTTTATGTAAGGAGGAGATTTTCTGTTGTTCAGAAGGTATATATCTGCATGCTGTTCTTTCCTCCCATCACTGGAGGAGGTGGAGGGTGGATTAATGTGAGGCTAATCTCCAATCCAGGCCTCCTCCTCTTCTTCGTCTTCTTATTCCGTTCCTTCAGCCTCCCTGCAGCTGCCAGGTTGCTGTTCCACTTCTTCTCCGCAGCAGCTTTATTCATGAGGAAGAGGGACGAGGGGGAAACAAGCAAAATGAAAATGGCAGCTGTTTGTTTACGCGTTCCCACGACTCCATGCCAATTAGGCATCGTGATTCCGTCAGCCGCTTGTCTTTCCTGATTAGACACCCCTCAGCAGACAAGGCGACCCCCACACACACATGCACACACTGAGCATGAGGGGCCTGCGATGAGAAAGAAAAAGGCCCAGAATGGAGAAGTGGTGTGCACGCACCACGGCGCAGGAGGCCCGCTCCTCCTCAGGCTTTGGCTGATTTTATTGTCCGCCTTGGATTCTTGTATAATTTCAGCCTCTTACATCATGCAGCAAAACACAAAGAGTGTTTAGATTAATCTGACCACCACACAGGCAGATTGTGGACCCAGCTATGATGTCACCCAGGCGATTAAAGATGGAGATTAATACATCGTTCTTTAAATAAAGTTCAGGAATTTATCTAAATATATAATTAAAATTATATTTTTATTATTAAAATCAAGAACAGCTATTAAATTATGATAATTTTTTTTTTGTTTTCTCCAAGTTTAGCTCAGATTTTGAATGTTTTTTAAAAAATTAGCACAAAGTTTAAGTAAATTAGAAAAGTTTGTACTGTAATTTATTGATTAAATTTGTCTTTAGAAAATTTTAGTTTGTGTTTAATTTCTCTAAAACTGTTAGAATTTGCTTTTTCAAAGGCATTTCTTAATTATTGCTTATGTAAGAAATGCACCAGATGAGTGAAATTTTTTTTTTCTAGATTAAAAATGAAAATTGTAGAATTGTGGCTCTAATTTTAATTAGAAAGAAAATCAACAAACTGTTGCACAAGGGTCAACCAAGTAAATGCATCCTCATTTTTCATTATTAATTAATTTATTAATTTATTGATTGGTTGATTGGCATATGCTTAATATTCAAAAAATGTTTAATTTGTTATCAAACCTGATGTTTTGCTTATTCAGTCTGAGCGACCACTGACGAAAACTTGAGAAACAATAAATTAAATTAAAAACAATAAATGAAATATCCATAATCGGTGTTCGTTGTTTCACTCTCAGATAAACCATCACGGCTCTGACTGAATGTCAGGCCTCAGAAACCAACAAAAAGCATGACTTGCTGTCATTTTAACATAAATTTCCTGCTGCGGTGAAACGTTTTCACATAACGGATGTCTGTTTCTGCTTATTATGGGATTACTTCACGGTTTAAAGTGTAATTAGGCTCAAGTGACTCATGTGACATGTGACTCCTTCATCCTCTAATACGCAGTTATAAATGTGAGTCATTGTGATGTAGATCCAAGAGACATGAGTCTGTAAACGAAGCTTTATGCAAAATTTAAAAATAACTATAATAATAAAATTTACAAAACTACCATCCCTGTTATGATGAGTTAGGCTGTATTTATTAAGTGACAAAATCAAATATATCTGTGGAAACTACGTTTTTCTGAGTGTTTTAGCATCTTTTCACATTTCTTTTTATTTAAGGTCACTGCATCTCTTTTCTCTAATTCTGTGCATCTTTGTCTTTATTTGGCTGACTGAAAGTAAATCCAACACAACTTCTGTAATCAGGGGCCTCAGAACCTGCACCGGGTTGGCTCTTTTATTCCAGTCGGAGTTTAGGCCAGTTGACCCAACATGCATGCTTTTGGTCTGTGGGAGGAAACCGGCTTACCCGAAAAAAAAAAAAAAATCCCACATGCAAACTCCACACTGAAAGAGCGGGAGGTGAACCTGAGACCCTCTTGCTGTTAGGTTAATACACTAACCACTGGTCCTCCCTCATCCAGATTCAATGACCCATTAGTCATCGCAGCAACAGTGCTCAGGACTCACATGCTATTGTACAACAGGTGGGTTTCATTATATGTAGGAAAGTGCATTAGCAAAAACAAATGTCAAACAATACATGCAGGAAACGTATTAATCATAAATATTTATTCAGTTAAGTCACTTGTTAGCATCATGCAGACATGACCTTGACTTTTATCATAAATAAAGATAAATCACCACCCAAATGTGAAAGGCATAATTAAGAAATAATCTATTATTACTGTACTTGTTTTGTTGGCATTTGTACTCCAAGCCAGCAGGGGGCAGTACTAGATTTAAGTCATGTATTCAGCATGGGGGAGACTTGACCTAAATTTGTTAGACCTTCAGAAAAACAAATTTCACAATGTTCAATTTTGTTACACTTTCAATCTGTCTGATGAATAAAAAGGCAAAAACCAGTTTATATATTCTTTTAATTGTCTATAGTTGCATATCAAGATTTACTTATAAAATAAAACTTGATTCAGACTTAAAATCAGGCAGATGCGTATTATGCTTTCAATAGTAATGGTAATGGTACTTGGTGATAAATTTTTATTTTTTATATTTGCAAATTGTGCTTCTATAGATATACTGCTTCTAGCTTTACTCTCTAGCATTCCTGATATAGGACTCGAAGATTTTGTAGGTGCTAGAAGTTTGAGCAGGAGCTCACAGTTGATGGTGAAACTGCTTAAGAACTTCTCAATTTCTGAACTTGAAACTTCCACAACCTTTTTCCATTTATCATCCAAGCAGCAACACATTCAGCGGTATTCTTCTCTAACGGCCCTGGAATTATCCAGAGTTGTATGTAGAGGTATTAACATAAGAAAGCCCCTCCGTCTAACTGCACTTATTTGACCTCTGACCTCCCTTTTGTGCCTCCCAGACAGCAAATTGCTGCGTCGGTAATGGCGGGTCCCTCAGAGCTCGACTATGGCTCCTGTCCTCACTCCAGAGCAATAAGAGTGGGTGGGTATCTCTCAATCAACTTGTTTAATGCCAAAGTCAATTCCCATACACCCCCTCTACCCCTATAACTCCTCCTCTGCAACAACACACACCGTCACACACGCTCCCACACTCTCAACCAGACAGGCTGGAGGACTCTGTCTCAGCAGCCTTTCATTGCCACCCTGCTCCTGTCTGCACCCCCTTTTCTTGTCTGAGTTTTAATGAAGAGGGGACCCATGGAAAGAACATGATTAGGGGGATCCTAGACTTGCAAAACCGTGTGTGTGTGTGTGTGTGTGCGTGTGTGTGCAAATTTAGAAGCTTAATCCTACAGAGTTTCAGCAGGATGAGAAACATATGCAGCATATTACGGGTGCGTCACATTCATAGCGGCATCAATGGCTTCCTCTGTTTTACCATCAAAGCCTGCGAGAAAGTCTTTGTGCATCCTGCTGGTGCCATATGGTAATCGCCAAATTTGCTTCCAACACTAAAGGAGTTTTAATTGCAACAATGTCGCTTTCAGGTTTTGTTTTCAACACTAAACCTAATTAACATTTTGAGAAAATGGAGTGGGTATTTCACATTTATACTTGATCAGTAGTTAATTTTCCTATAGGATGTATGGTAACCATCCATCCGTCCATTATCTTTTACTCGCTTCTTGCTTTTTGGGTCATGGGGATCACTGATGCCCATGTCCAGACATCACTGTGCGAGAGGTGGGGGACACCTGGACAGGTCTCCAGTCTATTACAGGGACACATAAAGACAAACAACCATTCAGTCTCTCTCTCTCACCTATGGACAATTTAGAGTTACCAATCAGATGCATGGTTTTGGTTTGTGGGAAGAAACCAGAGAGAAAATACAATCTTCATTCAGAAAGGCCCTTGGACCAGAGACAGCAGCTCTACCAGTTGTGCCACCTGCTTGCCTCCACATTGAAATTATTTATTTAAATGTAGTAATGTAGTCCAAACGTCCAGATTCTAACTATTAAATACATGCGCATCAGAAAGTCACAGATTTTAAAAGAGCTACTTAATACTGTGAATATCAAATATTTGATGTGTTTACTTTTTTTTGGTTTCAATGTAAATATTAAGCTAATGTCAAAAATTCACTTTGGACAAATTATAATTATTCTCACAGGGTTTATCAAAAGGTTTATCATTTAAACAACACTATTCTTATATGACATCTTATTTCAGTTCAATTCAATTCAGTTTATCGGTATTTAGTGCCAATTCACAACAGAAGTCGTCTCAGGGCACTGCGATCACAAAATGATGCTACAAATCTGGAAATATGAATCTAATAAAAGATAAGTAAAGGAAAAAAAAAGTAAAATACAGTTGAGTGGTGCAGGTTGGCCCCAAAGTGACATTTTTATTCCAACCTACATTATTTTAAAGTACTCTTCAAGTAAAATCTAAAACACAGGAACTAGCAGATAAACTGAGATTTTCACGTCTTCTCTGCATCTCTAGATGAAGGGCAGCCTTTTTATCTGGATTGCCAGTAGACACTTGACCTAAATCATGAACCACAGAAAGTCTGAATATGAACAGATGTGTAAAAATAGATATAAAATCTAAACTTCTTCTCCTTTTTCTTTTTCTATAAAACAATGTTATAGCATCATCAAATGTCAATCAGAACCTTCCTTTTATTTTATAGATATACTTTTTATATTTTATACCACTATGCTAAAACTCAGGACAGTATCACACTTTTATTTCATTTTATGCTAATTTTTATTAAATGTTTTGATGTTTAAATGGTTATTGTTGCACCAGGGGTTTGAGAGTAATGTAATTTCAATCCTGTGTATGTCCTGTACATATTGCAGTTTTGACAATAAAGTTGACTTTGACTAATTTTATTCCATTTCATGTAACGTGTGTTAAAATCCCCATCAATAGACTGAAGAAAGTTAAACCTCCTGACAACGTAAAGCCATTTGATCAGTTAATCTTGTGTATCACTTCAACAGGAGTCTGTAAAGTATTTGTTAATGTTTAATAAATCTTTTCTTCAATTTCAGCCCTCCTGCTACAGTGCACATCCTAAATCTCTTAATAAAAGCTACATTTGTAGCTCGTGCACTTTCTTTCAGCTCATTCAGTCCATGTTGCAGATGTGAAACAGCAGCTTCCTCCCTCTTGTTTGAAGTCACCCTTTGAGTCCCGTGTGTTACTCACAGATGAGAGAGCGACGACAGGTCTTTAAAGGCTCCTTCTGGTATCAGAGATATGTCGTTGCCATGGAGAGACCTGGGAAAATGAGGGAAACATGATGAGGGGGGGACAGCGTTCGGTCTGGAATACACGCCAGGAGAATGTGGCCGACGTTTTCCGGCGTGGGTCGAGACGAACTCACAGCAGTCGCAGAGACTTGAGTCCGTCGAACGCCCTCACTGGGATGCAGCGCAGGCGGTTGTAGCTCAGGATGCTTTGCACACAAAAAGAACATGTTGGCATGGACACACACTGAAAAGGTTTGGAAATCTTCAAATGCACGTTTAGACTGCGTCGTCGTTACGCGTCTAAGTTCTGCAGGGAAAGCGGCAAACGCAAAACACACAAGAGCTCCATGCAGTCAAATTCTGAGCCTTTCATTTTGGTTTTATATGTGTGTGTTGCTGCATTAAATGTTGTGTTTAAAAACTGTGAACATAAATTATGGTGTTCCACTTAGTTCTTTCCGGTAGATTTAGTTTCGACCAGTGGTTCCCAACCCTGTTCTTTGAAGAACACCATCCTGCATGTTGGTTTTTCCCTGCTCCAACACACCTGATTCAGTGATTGAATTACTTCCTCTTGTTCTGCAGCCTGTAAATCACCCATTTATTAAAATCAGGTGTCTTAGCAGGGACAACTAAAACATGCAGGATGGTGTTCCTCAAGGACCAGGGTTGGGAAACCCTGGTTTAGACATTTGATTCACTTCAGACAGCTCACAGATTCTGTCCTTGACACATACACAGTAAATCATACAATAAAGTTACCTTGTGGTGCTTTATGCAGAACATAATTTGTATACAGTGTATTAGCAAATTAGACACATATCCATGTTAGAAAGAAAGAGACAGATGTGAAGCCAGACTCACAGGGTAAGCAGCTCGGACATGTTACTGAGGCTGTGGTTGGACAACGTGCTGATCTGGTTGTTACTCAAATCACTGAAAAAGGAAACAACAGGCGCATAAAACACACAAACACATGCACAAACAAATCCACATGCACACTTTATGCACAACTAGGATAGTGCTGTTCTGACGTCACAACTCAAACGTCCGACAGAACGGCAGTCTGTTAGTTCGAGTCTTCAAATCAGAGGAAACAAAGGCCAAGTCACGGCACTCGACGGCGCATGTTCGACCGTGTTTTGGCTTTGGGACTCGAGTCTCTTGAGCTCCTGCGGCTGAAACTTACATGAGAGTTAGATGTTTGTAATTGGAGAGCCCCGCAGGAACCTGAGCAAAGTGGTTACCGTCCAAATACCTGCGAGACAGACAGAAAGGGAATGAGAACACACACACACACACACACACACACACACACACACACACACACACACACACATGGAAGTGGTTTGGAAATCAAAAAGGGTAATATAAAGAATGTAAAAGGGTGATTACAAAACAAAGAGAAAGAGAGAAGGGGAAAAGGAGAACATTAATTTAAGCCATGTGGGAATTCCTCACATCCTGCCTCCTCATTAACATTACAGAGATAATAAACACTGAAGTTCAGTATTCCCACAGGCGTCACTCTCACACCCACACGCAAGTGAGATCACATTTCTGTCGCTTCATGGTCATTAATCCAGTGTTTTAACTAATTATTTGTTAATACTGGAGGAGCAACGTTCCCTTCAGGAGAACTAAACACCTCTTCCTCCACTGCCTGGTGTTTAATGCATGGAGCTAAAGTTCTCCAATGTGGGGGTGTTTTTCTGAGACTGAATGTGTGAACGTTCAACTGTCAGAAATAAAATCCTCTGTGAGACTGCAGGATGTGCTTCTGCTCCACCAGTGAGGAGTGATGACATTTTATAAAGGGGTCCTTTGTCGTCCTGTTGTTGCTCCATGATTTGATTGTTTTCAACATAAATGCATTTTATAATCTGACAACACAAGAAGGGCTACAGAGTTTTAGTGACATGAGCACTAATGAGGCACTAATGAAGAGCTAATTGCTAACAAGTCATTGTGTTATCATAAACTCCATATAAAGTTGCTTTAAATAGCTCCTAATTAGTTAATGACAAGTTAATGGTTAATTAACTCATGAATAATTGTGAATTTCTGCCCTGATCATATTAAAAACACACCAGTCAGGTCATGTAGATCTAATTGTCATTTACAACTGAAATAAGCATCTTTGTTGTACCCAAACTTTTACAAAGTACTACAGTTTTACAGTAGCTAATAATAATATTAGTTATTGGGTAGTTTTTGATGATGTGATTAAACTTTTTTGTGGCGTCACATGAAAACGCAGTCCTCAATGAAAATAAACTACAGGTGGTCACCGACTTACGGCGCCATCGACTTACGGCAACTCGGACTTATGGCGTCGCCCCCAGTGACGTCATCACACCTCACGTTGTCTTTTTTATGCAGCATTTTATGTTTTTTTTTTTTTTCCGATTTTTTGAGGGTATTTTGTTAGCTAACTGCTTGGAAACAAATTAAAACGGCGTTCTAAGTATGCTGTTGCTGTTTTACATTGAAAAAAAACGTGTTTAAAAAGACGTTACGGCCGCCATGTGGCCGGCGCACCGAGTTACGGCAAAATCGGGTTACGAACGGGCCGTAGGAACGGAACCCGTTCGTAACTCGGGGACCACCTGTATTTTGGTTTCCAGCGTTTAAGATCCACAGTTGAACAGTTTGATTGACTTTTTGTAAATAAATGATTGTTAAACGCTCACAGCTCAGTGGTCTCTTTGGGGAGGCCTTTGGGCAACGTGGTGAGGCCCTTGTTGCTGCAGCGGACCACAGTGTCCAGACAGGAACACTCTGCTGGACACCTCAGGACCGGAGAACAGCTGTTCTCATTGTTACCTGTAAATGGTGAATACATTAATGGAAACAAGTGAAGAAGAATATTAAATGAACCATGATGATACAGTTTTTATCTTACCATCTTCACAGGCAAAGTCTTGGACGGCTACATCCTGGATGGGAATCTCCTTCAAGAAGTATGGATTCTGGCAGCGAGGGTTTCCCGTCACAATCCGTTTCCTCCTCAGCCAATCGCCAAGCCAGGCCAGGTGGCAATTACAGTTGAAGGGATTGGCCAGGAGGTTTCTGCAGAAACAAGACGACAGAGTCCTGATGCATGCTCAACAGAAGACAACAGACAAATATCTGTCATTGTCATGATTCTAAGGGTTTTGACGTTGGTTTTATGTATTTTTTTTATTTCATGCGCGTCAGTGTTTTCGATCACATCTGTTCTATACATTTACTTTTTGCTCTTGATTTGTGTTCTGTTATTTCTGTTATTATACGGAGCCAGGTTTCCTCTGGTATTTCTGAGATCCTTGTCATTATTTCCCTGCTCTTGCGTTAGTCAACTTGTCCCCCGTCGCAGAGCCAAGTGCAGAATTGGAAATTCCCTCCATCTGTGCATGTTGTAAGCCTGATAACTTGGAAAAATAAGTGAGGTACCAACTTCAATTTTGGTCTGATGCTGCATCTAGTTGTAAGAAAGGTCACTATCAAAAATTAGGTTGCCATGTGAAAGTCCAAGAAGCTACCGCCATTTTTATATAAACGTGAACTGGCCACCCGGATCGTTTGAGAAAACTGTTATTTTTAATTTTTATATGGCTTAAAAGTTCCTCAAATGATTAGAGTGGCTCTTGGGGTGGTTGAGGATTAATCTATGGCAGCCAAGGCCACCCTCTGGTTCTGCCATTGCACCTGGTGGTGGATGAAATTGCTCCTTCCACTCATCAGAATCTGTCACTTTGCACCACTTCAGACAAGCACAAAGTAAATGAGTTTTGTTTGTTCCACCTTCTGCAGCTCCTGGTTTGTAATAAAGCTTTTGGTTCTGCATCTACTCCTACATTGGGGCACTTCAACCCCCTGCTAACCGTGGATCGTGGCAGTTTACTCTACATCAGCATCCCATGTTGTTTGTACTCACAGCGTGGACAAGGAGTGCAGCGTGTCAAAGGCTCCTGGGCTCATGGAGGTGATCTGGTTGTCGTAGAGCGAGAGGAGACGCACTGAACTCAACCCAACGAAGCTGCTGTTGCTCACGCAGCTGATGCGATTGCTCCTCAGCATACTTTGTACACACAAACACACAAGTTCATACAAGTGAATAAGATGATGTGAGTAAAATAAATGTTTTGGTTGAGTGTGTGTACCCACAGTGTGCGGAGGCCACCGAGTCCCTTTAACATATGGTGGTGTATGTTTTCCAGTTTGTTGGAGGTCAGAATCAACTCGTTGACCCCTGAGGCGCCTTCAAATGTCCCCTCCTCTATGTCAGTGATACGATTATTACTCAGGTTTCTGCGTGGAGGGCAAAACAGGAAGGAGAAAGGTAAGAAAGCATGAACGTCATGAATGACAGCAAGAGAAAACATGTTTGTAATCATCGTTGTCTCTGTGTGACCTCGGGTTGACTTCCCGACAAACATCTGTCACACTTTGTTCTTATTACAGTTGCACGTCTGACTCACATCTTCCTCAGCTGAGGCAACTTTTTGAAGATCCCCGTCGCCTCGAGCACAGTGAATTCATTGTTGTTCAAACGCCTAAAAACACGTAACGGGGAGGAAAAGGGTCAAAGATAATTAGAAAAAGACAGCTTCGGCAAGAGGAGATCATGAGCGATGTGAGGTTTCTCCTATGGCGTGTGTTGTAGGAGACAGACAGAGTGACTCACAGCTCGGCCGTGTATTGAGGAATGTGATCTGGGATTTTGGTGAGTTTCTGGTTGGAGCAGTCGACTGTTGTGCCCTCACAGCGACACTTCTCAGGGCAGGCCAAGTCAGCAAAACAATCGCCTCCAAGCTTGCTGCGGTAATCCTCTGTACCTGGTTTTAATCACAGCAAGATCAATGAACACCCTCACTATGTGAGGCCCAAACCCCAGGATTTATACGCCCTTTGTCTAAAAATAATTAAAATAAAAAAACAGTACAGGCTGTTTAATAATGGAGGAACCTTCAAAAGCTGCAAAAGAAGAGGTGTGTCACTTTGGTTTAGAGAGGGGAATTATCAAAATAAACCAAAGATCACTAGAAAAACGTGACTTATTTTGATCATGTGCAACATTTCCAAAATGCTGCATATGTATCAGAGACTCAAAGGAATAATCTGGTCATTTTTGAAGTGACGTTCGGTGAAATAGTTATCAATAATTATTATGAGCAGCAGCATCAGTCATTGCCATGGAGGGGCTGAAGTCCTCCTCCACGCTAGGCTAATATAAAACACATTTTACTGTAGTCCCTCGTTTACCGTGGGGGATCCGTACCCTGAAGCCCCGCAATAAGTGAAAAACCGCGAAGTAGTAAGTGGTTATTTTAATATATATATATATATATACACACATATATATACATACACACATATATATACATATACACATATATATACATACACACATATATATACATATACACATATATATACATATACACATATATATACATATACACATATATATACATATACACA
>JARVGQ010001306.1:7310514-7326066 GCA_031762355.1 Hypsolebias martinsi | reverse complement strand
TTATTATTATTATTATTATTATTATTATTATTATTATTATTATTATTATTATTATTATTATTATTATTATTATTACTGTATTATATAAAGTACCATTATTTACACTTTCCTCTAAATCAGAGGTGGGCAACTTTTTTTCACAAAGGGCCACATAAAGACGTTTAAAGCAATTAAAAAGCCACAAGAAAAATTTGAAAAGAAACGTTATTGGTGACAGATGATCTAGAAGACCTTTTTTAGGCTTTTTCTTACAGTAACATAGTTAGCATGCTTTATAAAACATGGCTTTCCCATATCTTTTGGGACTATAAGGCATATACAGTAAACTGCGTCTTGTGACAATATGTTATACATCTTAGCTTAACATGTTATAAATGTTATGTTATACGCATTAGCTTAACAAGTTATACATATTAATTTAACATGTTATACATGTTAGTTTAACATGTTATACGCTTAACATATTATGCACATTAGCTTAACATGCTATACATGTTAGTTTAACATGTTATGGCCTACATGTTAGTTTAACATGTTGTACATATTAGCTTAACATGTTATAAATATTATGTTATATGCATTAGCTTAACATTTTATACATGTTAAGCTAACATGTTATACATGTTAAGCTAACATGTTATACATGTTAGCATAACATGTTATACGCTCAACATATTATACACATTAGCTTAACATGTTATACACGTTAGTTTAGCATGTTATACACGTTAACTTAACATGTCTTACATGTTAGCTTAACATGTTATACACATTAGCTTAACACGTTGTACACGTTAACTTAACATGTTATACATGTTAACTTAACATGTCTTACATGTTAAGCTAACATGTTATACACGTTAGTTTAACATGTTATACATGCTAGCTTAACATGCTATACATGTTAGCGGAAATATGCAGAACAAACTTATATGTTTGCGTTTCCATGTCTTTAAGGTTCAGTCTTGTTCTGGAAATATGATGACTTAACAACTGTTTTTAAAAAGTTTTGCATAAGATGTTAAATTTAAATCTCATTGATAATTATTTGTATTTTATTTCAAGCAATCTTTTTTGTAAATAATAATAATAATAATGATAATAATAACAATAATAATACATTGAACTAAGGGCCTGATGGAGATTTTCCAAGTGCCACTTTTCGCCCTCGGGCCTTTTATTGCTCACGTTTGCCCTAAATAATTGGTATAGATACGTATTAGCTCATTGTTCATTTACATAACAAAAAGGGTCAAGCATTAACTGGTTACATTAGAGAGGATCTTAATTAGTTTTACTGTCTGAAAGAAGAAATCTCTAGTTTTTTCTCATCCTGACTGGATAATACTAAATGCTTCAGAAAAATTAATCCTTATCCTGGATGTTTGATTAATTGGTTGATGTCCCAAGAAATTTCAGATTTTATTTGATTTTTTTTTTATCACAACACATATGACAATTTAACACATGCACCAAATGGATGGACAAATTAAAATGTTCAGGTTTCTTTATTTAATTTTTCTTAGAATGTTTTTATTATCACAAAATAGCAGTTTCCAACATCTGATTACTTAATTGACTGAATTATTCCGATTAAGCTTGGTGGCAAGTCAAGGATAACTCACCAGAACGCAGGACTGCTAAACCTTTTTTATTTATCTTAAAATGGTCTGCCACCTAATGGTGCACAAGAAAAACAGACACAAACGTCTACGATGGTGTTTCTGCTTTGTTTTCTATTTAAACATTTATTACGATCACAACACAGTATGGCATACAAAGGCACATGTGGTGAGCTCTTCTTCATAGCAAATTAATCGCATTTAAACAAAAACTAATGTGCAGACAAGGTTAAATAGATATGTTTAAGCTGCATAAAAAATCATATATATATATATATATATATACTGTATATATACATATTGTGACAGTGATTTAATTATCAAACACCAAAATTCATAGTCTTCATGCCTCTTGACTGATATCAGAAGAGAGACTTTCTTTTCCTGCAAAAGATTAAAACATAATTTCAAGCTTATCCAGGCAGATAAGTAATTGTCTTGAGCACTGGGATGTGCATGATTATCAAAAGAATACATTTTCCAAATTAGGCCAAGATAGTCTCCCTCGAATCAATTGCAAAAGCTCCACATAGACTGTTTAATGTAATACTTTAAAAGATTTGCATAGATTATCAATCATAATAATAATAAAAAAAATCCACTCCCGAAAATTAATAAAGAATGAATTAGGCTACTTGTCTTATTGTGTTTAAATGTGTGTGTGTGTGTGGGTGTGTGCTAATGTCAAGAACAGGAAATTAAAGCGGTGTTTGAAGCCAGTGTCTTTGTCGTGTCTCACCCAAAGAAGTGCCGTTATGTCGAAGTAGGTGAGTGTTATGAAGCTAACGGGTATGTCTGGAGGCATGCTGGGAGAATATTTTCATAGTGTGGCATTTTCTGTATACAAGCCATCAGGGTTATGAAACATGAGTCTACATTTGTTTAAATTCTCTTTTATGGATGCACAGCAATATCAATCCAAAGGCTACAAATATGTGATACAATCCATCAAAGACGCTGAACAAACACGCACACACACAAATTCTGTATTTTATATGAACAATTGGAATGTAGGCTCTTTAAAACATAAAAATAAAACATTTATATTAATATTTAAAATAATGCCAAAAAAAAGTTAGCCCCAAAAACATCTAATAAAAATAAAAAATGTCAATAGAGATGATAAAAAGCTCTGCTCGAGAGAAAAAAAAAAAAAGAGACAGAACAGTTGCATAGAGTATAAAGACGACAGCTCACTCCTTCACCGTTGTGTCAGTCGACACACGGAGCCGTCCAATCGCAGTGCAGTAATATTCACTGCTGTCGTGGGTCTCACATTCATGCGTCTTTTGAGTCCTGGCAACTAGAGCCAAACAGAGCCTGAACAAAAACTAGGGCTACAAATGAAATCAAAACTGTGTTAATAAGGAGCCTATATGTTAGTTGAACATACGTAGTGCTTCGTGTCTATGTAATGTTGTTTACAGCAAGAAAATGATCACAACCTCTAATGAAACAATCAAAAATATTCAAGTCAGCGCATCTTACAAAGCTGCTGATAACGTGTCAGAGCTTTACGACTCCCACAGTCGCAGTCCGTGAAGCGCTCACGCTCGGTTTGACTGTTGGGTAAAAGGACGCAGTGTTCTGCAGCCGTGGCGAGAATCCCCATCAAGTCGTGTGCGGACAAACAGCCTCGTTCTTGTTTGCTTCATCTGAATGTCAGCAAACAGTGGGCAGAAGATGCGTCCTGCTGTCCCTGCTCCGTGTGCTCTGTCCATTCTGCATCAATGTTGATCTGCAAAATAAAATAAAAAAAAAAGACATGAGGATGCAGCTTCCATTCATCTGTGCAAGTCAAGGCATGCAGCGAGGACAGTCAGAGTATCCAGACAATTATTTGAGAAATGCACAGCAGATTCCAACGGAAACATCACTTATGGGGATAATTATTGTACGACCTAAATCTTGGACGAAGCGCGTACACCATGCACCGGGAGGGGGCGGGGGATTGAGGCTGAAGTTGAAAGGCCTCAGAAGGAGCCTGGTACGCTACAAGCTGCTAATACAAAGAGGAAGCATGTGACGCACACCCTGAGCTAAGCTGTCTTGGACTTCAGAAGGTTCTCAAACCCACTTTTTAGAACATTTCCATGCAGCTCAGACAAGCACCTTAAAATATTACAGCAGGTCAGCAAGTTCAGGATAAAGCAACAACACTGCCGCTCAGCTTAGCTGCAGAAATCAACAATCGCCATCGCCGATCACCTGAGCTATTAGAAAGCATCACGTTAGCTTCGGTTAGCATCGTGGCTCTGACCACAGGGTGGGGGAGGATGAGGGGGACCGGCTGATGGTGGAGGTTGGCGGCATAGAAGGTAGTTTGGGGTATTGGTGTCGCTTTGAGTTATTGGCATCACGGCCGTGTTTTGTTGAAGGGACTACAGTGAATACGCTTGTTAATGATAAATTTACAGCCCCAGCATGGGGCCTAATAAAAACCAGAGGACAGAGGGGATGACGAGAAGGACTGTGTGCGCTGGCGTGTTTGTGGGATGAGGATGAGGAGGGGTGGTTGGGAAAAGGGGAGAAAAAGTGGAAGGCGCCAGTAATTAGGAGTCTAAAGGAGTGTGAGAGAGGCGCACACCCCTCAAAGCAAACTTTGTGTCTAGATTTCTCACTTTTTGTCCGTGCACCTCGACTGAAACCCCCGTCCTTCTTCACTCTCGCCGGCTCTTTACTTGTCTCCCTTTTGCCGAATGAATGGCGATCACAGTGCCGTGGTGTCCCATCGAGCAGCACCCGCCCCCCCACCCTGCATCCTCCTGCCTTTTCTCTACGCTCCCCCCTTCCAGCGTGACTTTGAATAGAGAGCTGAATTGAGCAAACAGTCAGGCTGTCAACTCAATAGGAGGTCTGGCCATGAACTTGAAGTCCTTCCCAGGACCCGAGCCTCCCATCAGGGTGGGAGGGGATGGGGATGTGTGGGGAGACAAGAGGAAGGAGAGGATGGTGGTGATGGGGGGGTTGCAGACAGACTTTTTTTCTTTTTTTTTTGGTGGGGGGGCTTACGTGCCAGCATTGAGAGGACTCCTGACATGGAGTTTCCCAGCGCTGGTGCTCTTGCTTGAGCAATGGGGGCAGGGTGCACCAGCTGCCTGCACACCCTCCCCTCCTTTAGCAGCACTCAGTCTGGGCAGGAGGGGTACTGATGGTGGGTTTGCGCAGACAGAACAGTGTCTGCACCCCTGCCAAAGCTCCCCCAGGCCCTCACACACACACACACACATCCTCACATATCCAGACACAAGCTGCTGGCCTCAATCAGCTCGCAGCCCTCCCAGGCTTCTCATCATCTCATTAGCCAGCGCCAGCCACTCCACTGTCTACTGTTTGCATTGTTTTGAGCTCTGCATAATTTACACAGTAAATTGAGAACTGTCCCTGCCCCTTTTGCTCAATCTACCACCTGTTTCTGGAGGCCCAGCAGTGATTCGTGCGCTCTCGGTTTGATACAGTTACCCCAGAACTTAGTGGAGCCAAAGGACGCCTTCGCTTTTAAAAACTGCTTTATCAATACTGTAATTCAAATGCAAAATATATGTATGCGCACGTAAGGTTTAGTTTAAAAAAAAATATATTAAATTTGTACGAAAAAAAAACTTTTGGGAAAAAAACTTGGATGAAAAGTCGTTTTCCTGCCCAGATTTGTCTATTTTCATCTTGACCCAACGTTGACTCGCCCCCGTCTTTCTTAAACCCTACGGGGCTTGCACCTCACTGTAATTTAGCGTCTCTGTGACCTTCACGTCACAAACACAAGTGGAGAGAGGTCCCACTGTAACCAGAACAATAACGGACATTGTTGAATAGCTCTTTCGTACTAAATCAAGCCCAGCTGACATGGAATGGTGTTTCGGTTTAAGCGGTTTAGTAAAGTTCAGAGCTGCCGTGTTAAAATAATGCTGCAATATAACGAGTTTGCTCAGGGGGAACAATGCTCGACTTGTCCGAGTATCGACTGCACTCCAATCCAGTGCTCATCACTAGCTTCAAGAGGTTTGCCAGTACTCTCTGCTCTAAACTTTTCCGCTTCTACCCTTTGTTATTTCTCTCTGCCGGTCATTTTCCTGCTTTGCACGAGCTTTGTGTGCTGCATCGTCCTTGTATTTAAATGTGAATAGTGACGGTGCCTTCCGTTTGGACCGAGATGTTGGCATATATTTTGAATTGAAAGCTAAGCAGATATTTATAATTAACACGAAAGTTGTAGCCATTGCAACACAAAGCAAAAACATTCACGTATCTCTGAATAAAACATATTTTGTATGCTGCCTGACTGTATGGAGTTATGCATTGCACCTTTTAGATTATCTATAAGGCATGTTGTGTCCCCAAAATGGCAGCCACCATCGCCATGTCAGTGTATGCATATGAGGATGGCATGACAATTCCCAAACGAGAAAGAAAACCTTCTTTTCAAGGACAGATGCCCACTGAAAGCCTCCTGAGAGAGGCATTGAGAGTGGAGTGATTTACCACACATGCAAAACACGCTCCACCCACATCAGCTCGCCCTCCCTGCCCTCAAACCAGCGCATCTTGAGAACTGTTAATGAACGTATCGGAGAGAATTAAAATGAAGACGGCAGCCTGGTGGAGAAGGGAGACCGAGGGCATCGGGAGATGGCGGAGGGTAGGATGGAGAGTCATGGCAATGGCGATGGGCACCGCGGGTTTGGTGTGTTACCTGCACTGACTGGTCTTCCTGCTTCCATTTTATGCCAGTGTAGCTCTAAGATGGTGGTGCGGGCTGCATTTCGCTGTACAGGAAAAAAAAAGGGGCAGTCTGCTGAGGATGGAGTGGAGGAGAAAAGGGAAGAGGAGGAGGAGGGAAGAGGCGATGCAGAAGAGGGCGATGAGAGAGGGAGGGCAGAATCAACAGCAACCCCTCCTCCTCCTTTTCTGTTTTCAGTCTTCTTTCTCCAGTTTTCCCTCACTGGTAAGGTCCCCCTGTACAGAAAGCATGGGCACAAAAAGTGGAGTGTAAGAGGAAAATTTAAATAGTACAGTTAAACCATTAAAATAAACATGTTGAGTTGACAGGAGCATACAGACCACGCCATGCATACACACATGCATACATGTATACACGCTCACATGTGCACACACACCTTTTCATGTCTGTTCTCATGGTACAGTCTGCCCCTGAGCATGCAAATGACTTTCATTATGCAAATGCATGCAAATCAGATCCAACCATCTGAGAATCAAGGGTGGGAAAGAGGAAAAAAGCTCGTCACAGAGATTGAATGAAAGAATAAAAGAGAAAAAAAGGGACGAGAGAAAAATCCTTTCGAGTGGCAGGAGGCAGTAGGTAAATGCTCTGCGGAAAACAGTTACGCCGTTATTTTATTATGACTTAAATGTTTTTAATTCATTCTATTCTTCAGGCTTGTCATTTTCAAGGATGTGAGTATATTTGGGCATGTATTGCCAAAGGCTTTTCCAGCAGAAACACTACATCACTTACATTTAAGGACACAAACGATGCTCCAAATTTCAGTCAACACATATTTTGAGTCTGACAGCTACAATTAGGCATAAGTGAAATTAATTCCGCATATTAAAAATCTATAAAGAGCTTTTTAGTACTACTGGCACTCGCCAGCTAAGCTAATTTGGATTTGGTGTACTTCTTGTAAAATATACATTTTTCATAGCCTTAAAAGCTGACTCTAAAAGTGCGTTCTCATTTTTTCATAGGCTGCAGCCTATTTTTTATAGTGTTTTATATGAGTACAGTACAATGCAAAGCAATCAAAGAAAGAAAACAAATTGGTATCATAGAGCAGATGATGGGAATTCATTTTTAATTGTTCAAAATCAGCATCTGCCTTTATTTCATAATCACCCACACCTGCAGGCGAACGTGTGAATCTAAACGGAAAGCTTTCTAGGTTCCACGTTCACGAGCAGGTGGAGCCTCTTCCTCACAGGTTTAGCTGTGTGGTTTCTGAACCCTTCTATTCAAACTAATCAATAAAGAAAGCTGACTAATCAGTGAGGGAAGCACTGTCTGATTTTGCTAACACGCTAAGCTCAGCAGAAAGGATCCTCCATTAGCCAATAGAATAAGGAGCCAGCCTTTGTCTCTGGGTGTCAGTAGGGGAAGGCCACATCTGAAAGTGGAATAAGGTGGTAAGACCAGGGGTGGTTGGAGTGTGAGAGAGTTGAGGTGGCTTATCGAGGAGGGGAAGGACTACAGGGGTGGGGTACCGCTGAATGGTGGCGAACCTCTCCTAATTGGCACTTGACATTTTTTTGCCATTGGCACTGGAGTGGGCCAGCTTTCAAGCCCTCTCTGGGCCCTTGTTGGAAAAGTGTCTTATGCAAATATGTCAAATGGGCTCTATTGTGGAGCCGCTGATATTAACAGCTCACGCAACAATGAAATTGTGTGCTTACGCTGGACACGTAGGTGTGAGAGAGAACTAGACAATGGCGACCAGTGCAGCTTCAGCCTGAAAAGACCCTCCATCAGATGCTTTGCCAAGTCATTTCAGCAGAATGGGCTTTTCTGAGGACAGAGGCTTTCAGTAAAAGCTTTATTAATGACTGAAACAAACACATGCATGCCCTGTTTTGCTCTGGCTACGAGAGTGTCTCTATTTGTAGTGTTTCTGAATGGTTTGGTTTATTGTGATTGAATATAGTACTACAGCTGTGGGCAGAGAAGGCTTCACTCATTCTTTCTGAAAGATAGTCTTCTCTAAGTGCCTACATTGGTCAATCATAACTTTCTCTCTTGGGTGGGTACTTCTTGAGATTGGAAGATACATGCAGAATTATTTTGGAAAAAGCTAGAAGCTTTGTTGTAATGAAGCTCATTCACGTGTCATATAAACACAACGCTATTTGTATCTTCATTTCCACTCAAATGAAAACCATCAGGAAGGCCCAGTGGAGCACTGGGTCAGGGCGCAACAGCCACCGTCCGTGTGGTCCAAGGTAAAGTCAAAGTACACCTGTCACTGCAAAGTTGCCAAACCTAATCTCTTTTGTCTGATAAGATCCATTGACTTTGCAACTGCCTACAACACATTCATTCCTCTGTGAGCACAGAGGGGTGGCGGGACTGCCAATGTTGTAGAAAACAACAAGGTCTGGCTTTGCCCTCTGGCCCGACAGTGAAGCCATTTTCCAAGCCCCGTTGGTGTGTTCCGTCAAGAGAAAGAGAGGCGGAGAAAAGGGGGCAAGAATCACTGAGTCGCATTCAGAAAACTGTCTGGCTACTTGGACCCGGCAGGGCTGAAAGGGAGGAAAAGGGGCGCATTGTCCCTCGGTGACAAGTCGACTAGCTCTATTGACTGTAAAGTCTAGAGGTGTGGGGGTGAGCGGGACCCGACCACAATAGCTGTTTTTCTATTTGACACTTAGAGTCTAAATCTGCTTGCCTAGTGCATGAAAGCAAAGATAAACCCACCACCCTCCTCCTTCCCTTTTCTCTCTCTTGGCTTCTTTCCTTCTTCAGCATTTCTCCTGTGTGCCTTCTTTCGATTTCAGACAATGCCACGGGACACAGAAAAAGAGAGAGCAAAGGCCCTAAGGCAGTTTTAAGGAACTTTCCCATCTCTGTGCCATTTTAAGGGATGAAGAAACGAAGACAGTCTCTTCTTTGGGGTCCCCAGTGAGAAGGGTTAGTGATATAACTGTGCCACACACACAGCCAGAACAAAGCGTTGCTCCATGACATGAGTCTCCCAAGGCACTGCTTAAGGTCTAAACACAATCTGCCCAAGACTTCAGTGCACACATTTAGCCTCAACAGTGCAACTGAGACAAAGAAGCAAGGAAAACAGCTCCGCAGCGCTAAAGAACAGGTCTATCTTGTACCTTTCAGAGGGCATATTTATCATACATCTTCTTAGATCAGCAAAATTTTGGTTATGAATGTGTAATAATGAAGTTTTGTCATACCCATGAGTTTAATAATATTTATAAGAGAAAACATACTCAGTAGAGGAGGCGGGGGGGATCTGCTTCATCTGACATCCAAGAAGTTGACACCTCTGACTGTCACTTTCTGTCAAGGCCCTCATTTCTCTCCACTACTAGACGAGCACAGAGCTCAGATGTTACACTCAGTCCCTGCAATGCAGCAGGAAGGCAGATATAACAGTGGGACTTGAAGAAATTGACGTTTCAAGCTTTTAGATAGTTTTCTTCGCAACAATTTGAAATGTTTACCAAGCCAAGGTAAATATAGCAGTGCTGCAACCAAGTGGAATATGTTTTACAGTTTGGGGTTTACTGCAAGGCTTGCAGCGACATAGCCTTGAAGACTTGAAAACCATTCTTGGCCGCCTCTCTCAGCAGGAGCGACCCACTGGTTTTGATGGGCAGAACAAAAACCATGCCTTCAATCAGCTATCAGAAACCTTGAGGTTGAAGATCTGATTGACCAATTACTCCTCACCAGGAGCCACGGCAAAGATCCTAAAGCCGCAAATTGTTCTCCTTCTTTCACTCGTGGATTTAGTTATTGGGGGTAGTTTCTGCTTGATTGCCCCCCCCCCCCCGACCACTCCCCTTCTGAGCTTTGCATCCACACGCATCAGCATTCAGTGAAATCCCATCAAGTTTTTCCACATGGTAGCACCTCGTGAAATAGAAGCTTTAGCACGGCCCATTCAAAACCAAGCCGACTGACAAGTCAAATCCGACAACAGCTATAGGACCCCCCAAATCAAACATCTTTTCAGGCACAAGCGTGAATGGAAGTAGTTAGACAGAAGAAAATAAATCAACAGCGGCTAACTTAACAAAACTAGCCTCAAACAAAATCTTGTTTCTTCGCTTAGGTACCAGCAGGACGTTGGGGCCAAAGATGAACTTGAAGCGAGTACGTATTCTTAAATTACACAATCGAATCAGTCCTGGAACATACGTACAATTTATACTTTGTAGCTTCTGTGTTAATAAAGGTGCATGTTCTTTTCACGTTACATGTTCTCCAGATGCCAAAGGTGCAATCAGTAAACTGGGCTAAAAGACAGATCATTTCCCAAACTAGCTAACAATAGAGTGTCAAGGCAAAGTTTTTCAAATGACTTGTCAAAATCTGCTTGCTTTGGTAAATGAGTGTTTTGTTTTTGCCTCCCAGCCACATGATGCTAAATCTAAGCCCCTGCATGCAGCTTCATGTGCAGGGATCATGGGCTTATTAGATTAAATGTGATCCTGTTGCACCAAACGTACTGTTATAGAAAACTTCTGGCTGCAGAGAGCAGCAAAGACGTGCTATAAAAGTGTGCAGAATATCTATAGTTATTGAGTAATTCATACTGAAAAAGACAGAGCCATGGTTAAGTTCATTAAAAAAAACATGTATTAACGTCCCAGAGACATAGAACAAATAAGAACAATGCGTGTGCCTTACCTTTATTCTGATTTATGATCCCATCTCCTTTGAAATGCTGTCCATCTCCTTTACTGTAATGTCTCTTCTTGTGTATTTCGTGTTTTTATTTTGGAGTCCGGAGCATTTCGGGTCTTGATGCCTTTCCAGGAGTGTAATGGGATTCTTGTTACTTTCGGTTATCTAGCTTTATGAAGAATGTACATCACTCATACAGCTAGATAACCAAAGATAACAATCAACCCCTAAGGCTACCCATCCTTTCAAACCCAAGGCAATGAAACATGTGCCAAACTTTGACCTAAAGGCAAATAAGAATGTTGTTAATGTTAAAAAAAAAAAAACAAGATATCACATAATCCTGCAACTTTCTTGAGTTTTTGATTTGCAAACGGACCTGAGATGTAATTACAATTCATGTTAGAAATGAAGTTTAAAAAAAGAAATAAAAAAGGGTATGATGTTGGCTCTGAGCCTTTTTTCTTCCCTCAGCACAAAGAGGTCCTTAAAAGTCCTGACCCTCATTTTATGATGCCACCAGGTCGCTCTCACTCCACCTAAAAAGCTTCTCAGCCAATTAGAAGTCTCCCTTTGTCCACCAGAAGCTTTGATTGGCTTGAGTCATGCCAGTATATCATATACGCCACATGTCACACAATCAGCAAGCTGCACCTTTTTTTTTTTTTTAATTACACGTTATTGAACCAACCAAAACCAGCTCCATCCTGGCGCCCATCCTCACAATCTCTGCTGACTGGCTTCATGGGAGGATGATGGCATCAAACGCCGCCCCCCCCCCATGCAGACCCAAATGCAGTTTTAAATTGAAAGAAGATCCTTGCTGTTTGAGCACAAAAGAGACTGGTTCGTCTTCATTTACATTATCTGCGCCAGCATTCAAGACTGGTACCAAACCAAAGAGAGGCTATTAGGATTTAAGATGCATTTGCACAAATGTAAAGAGAAAAAAAACTTGGAGGCGTCATGCAAAAATAACTCAAACACGAATATGAAAATGGTCACACGTTCAGATTCAGACAAAGCACCATCTCGCAAGCAGACGCACGTTCACTTTCACACATGCCGTGATGGCACATGGCATGAGGCCCTGTCTAATTAAAGCTGCTCTCTGTGCCGAGATCCCTGTTGTGGCAGGCTCCTCCCCACAAACGCCATCAAATAATCCACTATGACTGACAGAGAGCAGAGAACGACAGACAGAAGGAGCGTGAGGCACTGATTATTTTTTTTAATTAATCAACAAAGCTGAACATTTACAGCCTGACGGATGAGATGCAGGTTTTATGAGGGATGGGTAAACCCCAGCGAACAACAAATCTCCCTGGCATCGTTCTTCCTCCAGGTCACGGCTGGATCTGCATGTAGCTTGTTTAAAAACATGTTGTTGCAGGTTAGACAGCTCGACACATCTTCGAGGTGCTTTGTTTCTGTTCTCAAGGACACGGCAAGGCCTTTATAAGAACAAAATCGTGCCTCAAGTCGCAGATTTCTGCAGGACACACATGCACAAGCACATGCTTACACACTACATGCACGCACACACACAATGTGTGTGTCCTTTCACATGCTTATAGTGCAGAATTACACAGAACTGCACACAGTGCCCCACTCTTCAGCTTAAACAAGCATTAATACAGTACAGGCAGTCACACACACACACACATTCAGCAAAATACACTAAATTAGATTAAAAATATTTCAAGTAGAAACTGTCATCATAATTTTCCAGATGATGATTTTTTTAAAATAAAACACATTTTAAACGTTTTAATTTGTTTTCATCTAAAATCTTTTGCAAGTTTTTATGGCATTACTTGTTAAAATTTCAGTTATTATTTTTATTAGCAATGCTAAATTATTATAGGGGGAAAAATCTGTATCATGTAATGGTAAAGGTTTTTAAGAAGATATATTTGGACAATTTCAAGTTAGAAAAAAATGTTAAGTAGATTAAACCTGTTTTTTTCTTTTATAATAGTGTCTACTCTGACGTATTACGTTTGATAGATATTATTAAAAAATATTTAGTTTCAATATTTTGCAGTGTCTTAACGCTTTACTTTATTCTGTGTTCAGCTTTATTTCCAGGTTTTTGTTAAATTTACACAGCAATGACTTTATCACTGATCACGTGATACATTTCACCCAAAAATACATTTTAAATTAAAGCATGTCAAAATGTGCTTTATGTATAAATAATAAAAACAAAATACAGTAGTGTTATAGATTAAAGCAATTGGTCTCCATCATTTAAACAAATCTCATCAGGCATTGCTATTGGCCAGAACATATGACGTCATTAAACTGGCGCCTCTAATTGGAGACAAAAGAGGTAAAGCTGATCAGGGATAAAATTATTCCTGATATAAAATATCACACGTTATCATCAGTTTTAAACCAAACGAGTCATTCTGTGTCTCAAATTGTATCCTGCAGTTTGGATTAACACCTTTTTATTTTTTACAGATGTTTTGATAAATCATCTCACCGCATTATGCACTCATAAAACAGAAACGTCACTATTGTTGGCTATACAACATAGTATTATGTTTAAATTGTTCAAAAACCTTGAATTATTTGCATCAACTTAACTTAGTTGTGTTGTTTGAAAATAGAAATTTTGATTTAAATGTTAAATGATAATGTTAAATGTGCAGAAATGAACGTTGAGATCATTTGTTTGCAGTGCACTTTGAATTTGTTTCACGAGCTTTGAAACGAGTGAGTCACATTAAATATGAGGGAGGGGGGTGCAATTCAATAAAAAAAAAAAAAGTTTTAAAAAATATTTTCTCCAAATCTGGTGCCAAATTAAACTGTTTTCTTCTACGCAGTTTAGTCATGTGTTTATTTATTTATTATCTTGATGATTTCTCTTTAGAAAACCAAAACCGAGTCTTTCATTCATTATTTATGTGTATAGAGACTTAATAATTTTGTTTCCACTTGTGCCTGTGTGTGGTCACCTGCAGGTCTGAGCACGTGCAGGTCACTGGGTCCCTTGTGCTCCTTGAATTTGTCACACAAGACCAAATTGCTCAACTTTGCATTCAGACACAAGACAGTCTGTAAAATGACGTCATCTCCGATGATGAAAAACACTTTTAGAGACATAAAGATGATGGGTGGATTCTGCAGCAGCTCATTGTGGAGGATTTCCACCACAACACCGCGGCGCACGCAGCTTTATTCCTCTATGACGTGTGTGTGCACGTGTCAGATGTGCAGTGAGACTGAAAATGATGCATCAATGTTAATAAACTGATCCAAAAATAAAACCAGGAATTCAAAATAATTTTAATCCAGCGTTGCTCTGTTTTGATTGACGTGCCTCTAAACGAACTTTTGATTGAGTTATTTATCCTGTCCCATCTTTAAAGCTCCTCAGCTTCGATTTTCTCAGTCCTGCGTGGGGGGGCCCATGTGTTGGCACAGGCCTGTGCTGGCGCGCATTTGGCCTTGTGATGCTTTTATCCGGCAGCTGTGGGTGTGAATACTTATGCATCGCAGGTTTGTCTGATGATCCTCACATCTGGGCCACGTGGCTGTGCAGAGATAAAACACGTTGTTTGAACGTGCCCTCACTCCCAGATCAAGAGCTTTGTAGCTGCTGCTGGAACCAGTGACCCTCCAGTGGCGGATGGATCAGAATGTTTTGGCTCCAGGTGCATGGCGCAAATGAAATCTTGGCACGGCGCGTGCCTGACACTGAGGGAAGGAGTTTCATGACAAAGCACATCCGATTAGAAGTTGTTCTGCTCCCGTTCACCCCGTTTGTGACCTTTACCTGTGCATGCGCCATCCATCGAATCTTGGCTCGTGCGCGCGTCACGGCTCCCCCCTAATTTTAAACATCACTTCTTGCGCCACACTCCCTGCAGCGGCTGAACCGAGCAAAGAAAGACACAATCCGACGAGCACCCATGTTCGCGCGCATGCAGACGCATCCAGTTACGTGCGCACCCGGCGCGGATGCAGACGCGCTGTTCGTCTCTCTCATCATTTTTAGCGGACATCGTGCAGACGCCGCTGCCTGTTCGCGCACCCTGCCTCCCCCCCCCCCCCCCCCTGCAGGAAACAAAGATGGCATTTCATACTTACGTCGTCGCTTGCGAGCCGCTGCAGGATCCGCGCTCCATGGGCGAGAAGCGACCGACTCCGGAGAGCGCGAGCAACTGATCCGCCGGAGGCTGGAGCGCGCGCTCTTCATGGCTGCGGCTGCCAGTGACGTGTTCGTGGCTCCATCCATTCAGCTGCTCTCAGAACATCCCCCTCGCCAGCCCCCCCCCCTCCCCGTTTCGTTAGGGTCCCTGTTATTTCTGACAGAGGAGGGTGTCGCCTCCCCCTCTCCGTCTCCTCCGCGCGCCGTCCTCTGCGCGCGCCATTGCGCCGCGTCGTCAGAGACGTTATGAACTTAAAACGTTACGGCTCTAAAGACATATAGCACCACCAGCATGGACCCTCCCCTTTATGACACAATGCAGGTCTGTTTATTGGGGGGGGGGGGGGGGGGGGGGGGGGGGGGGGGGGGGGGGGGGGGGGGGGGGG
>JARVGQ010001306.1:7229205-7240244 GCA_031762355.1 Hypsolebias martinsi | reverse complement strand
CCGTCACGTCTTTTTAAACGCCTTATTTACAACCTAAAACACCGCCAGCATACATTTTGTACCTCTAAAATGTATTTCAGAGCAGTTAACTTGCTAACAAACACACAAAAACTCAGAAAATGAACATTTCTGAGAAATACTGCCCTTTCGGCCGATGACGTCACTGGGGGGGGGGGGGGCGGATACGCGAAACGGCCAGTAATCAAGACAGCCGGAAACCGAGGACCACCTGTATATTAATGGGCATCATGTCTTTCGCTATGAACTCTGTTATTGCTCGAGTTATTTCCACGTGCCATTTCGAATTATTAATTATCATTACAGAGTAATACCTTGGAACAGTTTAAGTGATCCTTGTCGGCTGGTACTTTGCTTACTTGAAGTTGAAGCACTGGTCGTTGGTGTTCTAGCCATGCACCTATCGAAAATTTGTGGTGTTAGCTTGAGAAGTTGCAACAGCAGCAAAGCAAGTTCCGCACAATACATGTCGTTGTGCAGCGTCTTCTTTTTTTATAGACAAAATAATTCCAAACAACGAACGTGCTGCCCCTCCTTGGTACCAAACTTTCAGATGTATCAGTATCTGTTGAGCCTGACACCATTGTGCAACCGGTTAAAGCGCAGTGTTGACTTCTCCTGCTCCCTGCCCTGCTTTGCTCCGCTCACTCGCAAGTGACGTCACCAGATCACGTGACCAGTCAAATCGCAGCCTTTGCGATTAGAAAATCTCATTTGATCATAATCTCAATGTTATTGCAAATGCAATTAATTGTTCAACCCTAGTCCACGCTGTTTTTTTTTTTTTTTTTATCTGCCTTTAAAATCCTAAAGCAGCATCACTCATTGAAGCTGTATATTTATGTTGCGCATGTAATTATTTTATTCACCTCAACTGAAAGTAAAGCTGCTCTTATCAGCAGTCTGGGTCTACATTTACATTAAATGTATTAATTTTACAAACAGTTTGTATTTAGTTATTTGCAGTTGATGAGTCCACTTAAACTGACTTACATTAAGGTTTCAGTATTTTGCTCATAAGCACTCAGTCATAAAACATTAACAGTCCAATTGGTGGACGACGGTTCAAACATCAGCGCTTTATAGTCCACTGGGTATGTCCTCGTCAAAGGCTTTACCTCATTTAATTTTAAATTAACTTTTTTTTTTTTTAGACGATACTTTCACATGTGGTCATAAAACAATAATTTAGCAGATATTTATTGATTTTCTTTTACAAAACGTTTGTTGTACTTTTAGGTTTTTGGTGGCTGTGATTGGTTAGAAAACCTCCAGTCATGCCTAGTTTGAGCTGTCAGTGAAACCCATTTGACTGGAACAGCCAATGTGACAACATGCGCGACTTATACAATAATTAATAAAGATTATCTGCACTTGCACTCGGTTTAACATCAGTGGTCGAGGGCCAAGCCGAAACATGCCAAGTGACAGAGAAAAAAGGAGAAGGCAGAAGAGAAAATGGATAATTGGATAGTCACAAAGTGTGCCCATTTGCTGCTCTGCCTCTGTGAGTCTCCGAGCAAGTGCTTCAGAGTATAAATTATGAAGTATGAATGTAGTCACGCAGGAACATACACACGTGTGTGCACACAAACACACACTGCTGCTACATACACTTCCTATCTCAGAATACTTCGTAGCACTTTATCATGTTTGTGTGTGCGTGCAGCCACAGACTCTATACATCACATGGTTAGACATTCCTTCACTCCGATGCAAGCTGGAGAGGCGATACATGCGCAGACACAGCCTCTCTCCGAGATGCACGTGCTGCTTGAAACTCTGTATGTGTGTGTGTGCGTGGATGTGTGTGGGCTGCCTGCCTCCGCTGTCAGAACGTGTTAATCCGCTTGACTGCAGATCCCAATCAGGGCAAAGAAAGGAAGAGAGCTAGAGACAGAGGAAGCACGAGCTGAAAGAGCTGCTGATGAGTAGCTGAGGAGAGAAAGCAAGCTGTGCGTTGGAGTAGGGGGTGGGATACCGTATTTTTATTTATTTATTTTGTTTCTGTAAGCAGCTCAAGAGTAAGCTGAGCTTCCCAGTTGGGTTCACCGCAGGAGCGAAGGACATTGGGCACAGCTTTGATTGTCCTTCGTTAAAGCCTCGCGCGTCTCTAAGAAGCTCTTTGCCGTTTTGTTTTTAAGGAACAAATTTATTTGACAATATTCTAGTGCTTCTCAAACCAAACTAAATATGTCCTGCATGCCCAGTTGTCACCAAACTTCTCCTCCATTTGCTTCCACGGGTCAGAGGTGATGCCTTTCAGGCCCAAGAAATGCTTTTCCTTCAGTGATCCTCTGACATTTGAACTTTGTGGTCTTCCACTACGACCCTTCGTATCCTGAGGTATCGTTAAGGTCACTGGGAGATTTGTGCACATAACTGGTCAGCTCTGACCAGCTGACTTTAACCAGGACTTTGAGCAAAGCTTTTGTGTCATACATCTTCTTTGAACGGCCAGTTTGCTTTGAACAGAAACCAGAATTATAAAGCTAGTGGTATTTTTTTTTTCCTTTTTGTTGGTATTAAAGCAATATGTCTACAGTTTATTGTAAGATAATAAATTACAATTAAATAACAGGTAAGACTTTGACTAACGACACAAATAACTGCCAGTCACAGTCTATAGGCTTTAGAAAATGCACAAAAAAAACATTTAGATACCTAAAATAAATAAAAGGAAGCTGTTGTTTTAGGCTTGTGCCCTGTTTTATGTGTTTTAATTACAAGGCAAGATACCCATTTAAGAAATCTTTTGGCGCCACATCAAAATAACTCCATACTGACTCATGTTGTTGACTGGGTTACGTTAAGAGTGTTTCTCCAGCAATAATTACAAGATACAAGGAAAGGTGATCAAGATACCATCAGAAAATTAAGCTGAGGATGTCTTTGACTGACAAATAGTAATTTTCCTTCTGGCTGAGGTTTGTTGTAAAGAAACCTCCCTAAAACCAAGCAAAAGTACCGTCTCACTGTTTTTACTCAGCCTTCCTCGATTTAGACAAGCATACACCTCTCAGGCTGTTTTCTCTTTTGTCTGAATTTGTTTCTGGAGGGGTGCACGGTTGATTGTCAGGGGCCTTGTGGTGTCCAGCGAGAGCTGAGGGCCTTTAATGTCACAGATTAATGTTTTCATTTTGAACTGACTGGTCATTCATGTGACTAGTGATGGATTACAACATACTGTATAATCTGACATAACTTCATATAAACATGCAAGTTGTATATGCACACTCCAAAAGTTTCTTCTAAAGTGTGTAGTTCAGATTCAGATTAGCATTTTCTTCATTTAATATGGTTTGGTCCCTGACATGAGTTCAGTGACTTGATGGCTCCAGTTGGTCTGGTCTGCGGAACAGATTATCTCGGTGCTTGTCAAGTTAGTGACATGAAAAACTACGAGTATTTGCTACAACATCTGAGGATCGTAGCAGACTGTGTTGTTGTGGGGCTCGGGACAAGACGTCCCATATGACTGACCGGAGGGGATTTTGTGAGAGGGTGAGTGAATTGCTGCTGTTCTGAAAGTGACATGACTGATCTGAAAGAGATGAGAGAGAATTTGATGATTGTTTAGTTATTTTATCTGGGTGGGGGGGGTGCATTGTCATGGTGCAGAAACATGCTTTTTCCAAAACTTACAGACATTTAAAATTTTAGAATAACAACAGTAGTTCCTCGATTATCACACACTTCCGCGACAGGTGAAAGACCACAAAGTAGGAACGCTATATTTATTTTAGTATTTTATTTGTATTTTAAGGCTTTATAAACCCTTCCCACACTCTTGCAATGTTCTAAACTCTTAAACCCACATATTTTAACAACATACGTATATGTACTGTACAGTACTGCAAAATTTTACTCATCAGCTCTGCAGACCAACAGCTCGATTCTGGTTCTGCAGACCTACCCTGCAGCATGATGCCCACCGCCCCATCCAGGTTGATGTGCACGTGAAAATTTGAGCTTCAGGAAGCTTCAGGATTATTTGAAACTTTCCTGCCAGTTCTGTGAGCTTCATAGTTGGCATAGATTTGCATTGCAAACCTTTCCCTCCATTTTGGCAGAAAGTAGCGGCCGGAAGCACTGTTGGCTTTTGGGTAATGTAGTTCTTTTTGACTGGCGTTACAGTATAGACTTATTGAAAGAAAACTACAAAATGGTGGCTCCTGTCTGAATTATTTTTTTGTTAACTTATCTCATACTGTCCCAATCATGTGAGCGATATTAAAGTTGACAATCATTGAAAAACCACAAAAGAGCGAGTCCACAAAAGTAGAACTGCAAAGTAACAAGAAACATGTTGAGAATTTGTTTGGAACTTGTTATTTAGGATAATATAATTTAATATCAATAACTATTTTTGTTGCTGTTCGCTACATTGATTTGGTTGACATTTGTAGTTGGCATCAGGCTGAAAGCGGACTACGTATCCCATGATGCTTTGTAATGGTTGAACGGGAGCTAACGGGTGAGTCCGTCCCCATTTTTTTCCCTCTCTCTCTCTCTCTGTTTGTTGTTGTTGCCTCAGCAACCAAGTTTCTGATTTGTCGAACCTCAGTCATGTACTCGTACGTATGATTCGTTCATCTTTTTTGTTTCACTAAAGTTCATTTGAATATTCCGCCCGACTCCTTTTCATCATTCGAAGTCAGTCAAAAAATATACAAGAGGACTAATGTATTCAAAAAGATTGTCAGGCGATACAATTGTCTTTTTTATGGCAAAGACGCCTTTTGAGTATCAGTAACTGTACAATGATGAAAGGTTTGATTGTCTAGCCAACGAAGCATTCTAATAAACTTATGGTGAAATAGTAAATACTTATCAGAAGGGCTGTGAATCATTGAATAAGATAACTTGAGAAGTTTTATTTGCAAAACATGATTTTTTTTTTTTTTTTTTTACTATATGTACCGTACTGTTAAACTATAGCACAGCACTATTAACAAGCAACGGTATCTCTTCAGATGCTGTCAGTTCTTTAGACCTAGAACGATTTAACTGCAATCAAATCAAAATCAGATTTAAACGTGGAGAAAAACAAAGCACCTGCTGTGGTCCTAATGATTGCTTTAAAAAAGTGTTCACCAAGCATGCTTTAAAAGTAAAAAAAAATAATAATAATAAATAAAAAAAGCTGCTGATTTTGAACAGATGGGTATAATAGTTGCCAAATTTGATTGATAATTATGTGCCAGTGTGCTATTATTTTTTTTAATAAAAACTAAATAAATTGTTCCTAAAAAATTAATGAAACTATCAAGAATTGGAGGAAAAGTTAGGAATTATGGAGGAGAGTGAAGGAATGAAAAGCAGGAGGGAAGACGAAAGGAAACGAGTGACAGAGGCAACACAACGCAAGGATCAGAGACAGACTGACATGTTGGCAGTAGAATAACACAAAATGACAAGTGTGAGACTTTCCACTTGTCTGCGAGATCAGCTGTAGGTAACGCTGGTGGATTGGGGGGTGACAAAGAGAAGAGGAGGCGAGGAAAAAGTGCAAAGATGAAGTCGAGAGAGAGCGATTGATATTTAATAAACAAATCTGGCAACTGAGGGTCAGGTGAGTCGGCGAAGCAGAAAGGAAAGAAGGAAAGGAGCGTGAGGAAGAGGAAGATGGAGGGGAGGGGCTCCTGAGCAGTCATAGCCATTTAGAGCTGGGCATGGCGCTGTGCTGGGCGAATCTTACCCTGGCAACACAATAAAGAGGGGCAGAAGGGGAAGCGGGGGACAGGTGAGCAGATGGCTGGCTGACTGAGAGACAATCTGATCAGTGGACCTCACAGTGTGTCTGTGTGTGCACGAAGAGACGTGCGCAGCACAAAACGTTAACAGAGAGTGGGAAGAAAAACACAGAAACTGAGAGAGGGAAAGTTGCCCATGTTTGCACTGTAATTCTCACCAACTAGCATTTGAGTTTATGCTAAATTAAGACAGACAAGCCCTTCATGTCAAAAAGAGATAAAAACATGAAATCTGTGTTTGCAAGTGGAGAAGGTGTGAGAGGGACGCACATTTTACATCTGTTTGCATGACGAGTGTGTGTATTAGGGCTTTTACTGTTTATGTTTAATTCAAACTCCTGAGAAATAAATAAATGTGCAGTGACCACTCTGAGTTTAATATAATTGGGTCACGCCTCATGTTGCTATGGGTAATATTAATGCAATTACACTGATTTAATTTGTAGCTGGCATGAAGTAGAACAGCACAACCAAGCCCAATAATTATGGCATCATATTATGAAAAGATTAAAATATTTATAAAATGTTATTGGTATTAGCTTGAAATTATTTGCTTTTTGCATTCCTTATTAAGGTTTCCATAAAATCATTATTTAATGAATACAGAATGCTTCATGCCACACGTGCTGTGCTCAAAAAGTGTTTGGCTTGTCAGTAACAGAAAATCTGTTCTTCTTCGTGGCATTTAGTTTGACAGTTCATGGAAATTGCGATGAATGTTTTTTTTTTTTTTTTTTAGCTGCTCCCTTCAGGGGTCACCACAGCGAACGAACACTTGGTGATTGTTTTAACAACGCAAAGAGCTTTCATCCTGCAACTTCTTTAAAAGTTCTCAAAGAATGTTGGTGAAACCCAAAGCGGTTCACTTAACTGAAGTTAGTTCAGTGCAATTTTGATTTCATAAAATAAAAGTCCACCATTCATTGTGTGTTGTACGACCTGTCTCCACTTGTGTTTGCTTGTGTTTTTCTGGAATAGAGTAGTCCCTCGCTACTTCACGGTTCGTTTATCGTGGACTCGCTCTATCGCGGTTTTTCAAAATAAGATTGGACTCGACACACAGTTGGCTGACTGATGGACGAGCCACACGATAGGCATGGGATTTTTATTTAAAATCAATTATTTTAAAAATTTTAGCACCTTTGTGCAGCCCATACTGCAGTATAAGCTTCCTGCTGCAGCTGATCAGCTGTTCTCTGTGCAGAACGGAGAAGTGGGCGTGGCCAAGAGCGCTTGCAGGTGGCGGAGAGCAGAGGAGGCAGGGAGCTGAAATGATGACATTCTGTGCTCTTTTAGAGCGTTTAGAGTTTAGAAACATTTAGAATTTTGCAAGAGTGTGGGAAGGGTTTAAAACGCCTTAATAATATATATATTTAAATAATAAAATAAACTACTACTTACTACTTGTACTACTATAAACACTTGGCATTTTTTTTTCCACTTATTGCGGAGCTTCAGGGTACGGATCCCCCATGATAAACGAGGGACTACTGTAGCTGCTTAACTTTAGGACATGCCAATCGCAGCTTTTTGACTGTAATGTTCAAAATAAATACATGAATCTGCATCGTTGCATGTGAGCAGAAAAAACGTCATTATCATCATGTTTTTGTTAGCAGGCTTTATATTTCTTTGTATCTCGACAGTCTGGGGTGGGGGTGGGGGGTTTTCCACACCTCAATCATGTCCTTCACCCACTCTCCATCACATGCTCTCTTCTTCAGCTGTTTCATTTCCATTATATTTCCTTTTCCCCAATGGTTCATTTATTCGCTCAATTTCTAGGTCAGAGCACATGCAATTCTCTTCAGCAGAGAGTGTTTTTCACAAACTGTGAACAACAAAGCGTTTGGTGGCAGCTCCTGCGTGTTACATTTGCATTAAGCTGTAGATGAGAGTGCTGGTTTGTTCTGCTGAGACTAAACAGCAGAATCAGGAGCCTGTCTTTGTGTTGGAACAAATCTTTCTAATAACCTGTTTCTGTGGGTAGATAAAACGCAGCTTTGACACTGTGATGATAATAACGGCTTTGAGTTTTAATGAGACTCGTATCAAAGAGCACCATTGTTATTAACACCAGAAGTCTTGTTACTCTTTCATCCAAATGACATCATTACCCTTTTGCCACAACCTGTTCTGAGCATTTTAGGCTAATTCGTTTGCAACGAAACAAGTCTTTATTTTTTTGTACAACTGCAGGGTTTTGTCTTCAGGTACAAGTTTCCTCCGGCTCCACTTCTGAGGCAGAATTACCTGCAGTTGAGTCATTTTCACTTAGCAGTGATTGTGCATAGCAGGAGTCACGAAACCAGTGCTTTTGTTTTAATCGGACCCGCCGCTTGGCTTCAGTCACACCTGACATGAGGTGGTTTTTCATTAAAGAAAATATACAGTGTGTGAAATATTGAATATGATCAGAAAATAGTTTGTTTCAACAGAAAATTCCATTTTTTTTTTCTTTCTTAAAATGCATTCATCTTAACTTTTGTCTGTCATTGGGTTTCAGATAATAATTTAGCTTGAAAACATTTTGGCTTCAACTTCAAATAGATCATGTACACAGTATTCAGATCATGTAAACTAAATGTTGCTTTATCTATTTAAAATGTCTTGTCATGTCCCATCACAAAGCACACTGGCAAAAGGTTAAAAGTGGAGAAAAATCTATAAAAGCTGCATGTAAAATGTCTCCTCTCACCCTTTTCCTAGTTTTTCTGGTCTCCAAGCCTGCGCATACTGATGCACACCCTGACAATAACATTAGTTCAATACTTTTAACTCTTTTTGAAAATTTGTCCATTTTTATAAAGTCTGCAAACACAGGAAACATGTTTTTTTAATTTTTTTATTACATTGTTAAAATTTGCCAAATGCTGCCTCCAATACAGAAGTAGACTGAGGTACCCCATACATTATGTTTGGTCAATCAGGGTGCTCTTCAGTTTACCCCAATTATTTTTTTTATTTTATTTATTTTTCTGGAAACATTTCAGTTTGTCATTGATTTCTGAAATTCGTTGTCAGCATTGTTTAAACAGGTCTTAAATTCCTCTCAACCCACTGATTATCAGGCGACTGTTTTATCTCTTCAGAACATTGCTGTAGCTCTAAATTTCTAATTGTCACCCTTTTGTATCTTTAGTTTGCATTTTTATTGAGTCAGAATCTTACATCTTCTAGTTGTCTTATTTTATTGGGTAAAAATGGACATGAAATTCCATGTTTCACAATAAAGATGGCCATTTATTAAAAAAAAAAAAAATCTTTTAAACAGCTGATGGGTGGCATGGTAGCTTAATAGGATTTTTTCCCCCCACTCAGTTTATTATAGGTTTTTCCAATTTCACATCAAGGGATTTTTTTTTTCCCTTTTGGCATGACTCTGGACTTCACTGGGCAACGGCTCATATTCTGACCACAGAAGAGTCTCCAGCTTTAGTCTAAGATCCATTTTCTGTGAGGGTTTATCTGCTTGGCTCTATGGTCAAGGGCCCACCAAGAAAAGCTACTTAACAGCAAATCTTGTTTAGCAGAATCCTCTCAAAATAAGAGCCTCTCTATCTGCCCCTCTCTTCATCCTCCGTCTTTCTCTTCCAACCGTTTCCAACGTGTGCCACCACTGAACAACTTGGCAGCCGTTAGCTGTGGTGCTAACGCCACTGTGTGGTTCCTGGCGCTCCCTTTACTGTTTGCGAACCCAAACCCTCGCTACTAGTCCAAACAGTGTTGATTGGAAGATGCAGAAGTGTCGTCTGACATGCAGGACAGTATTCAAACTGAGTATTTGTCTTCGTGTACCTCGTTTTGTAAAGATAACAGGTTGTTTGCATCGGCCACACCATTTCATTTCAAATCTTTCTTAGCTAATAAGTGGAATCTTTACTTTCTTCACCTTTTGTAAGAAAGTACCTCTACAGATCACTTTCTGTCTGAGCAAACATAGTCCCAATGGTAATAACTTGCTTTCATGTGGGTGGAAGATATTACTATTGTTGAACTGAGAAATTGATTGAGGATTATCAGAGATCATTTTATAATTTATGGAAAGTGCCTCCAGAAAAAAAAAAAAAAATCTGATTCAAACTCGTCATCTGTGTCGAACTGTTCATCTTACCCTAACGGCTTCATTTTTTTAATCCAATGAACAGTGTGGGAGTCAGAACACATGGTGCAATCAAGATGTTCATTTGTGTTTGAGTAATGAAGATGGTTTTACCTAGCAGGTCTAAAAAAACAGAGGTGGAGAGTTAAAGACTGGTATGAGAAGTGTACCAAAAATGAAATGTAAATTTCCCTCCTTTTTCTCCTCCTTTACTCTTTTCTAACTGCTTTAGACATTGCGAAAGAAAGGCTTTAATGGTTGCAACAGTCCTGAGCCTGATGGCGATGACTCCATCGACCAAAGTCCGCTAAATGACCGCAAGACAGAGGACCTGGACAGCCTCTTCAAACGCATCGGCGTGAGTACCATCACACTTTGGTCACCTTATCTAACCTACTCTTTCTGTTCTTCTTCTCTTCTTTCTCTGTCTACCCTTTTCTCTTTCTTTGTGCTTTCTTTTTTTTCTTTCGTTCGGGCAACGAAGGCTCTGAACAAGAAAGAGCACCGTGACTCTGAGAGTCCAGACCCCGAGGAGCCCTTCTCTCTCACCCCCCGCACTGAAGAGAAATACAAAAAAATTGACGAGGAGTTTGATAAAATGATGCAGAACTATAGGCTGTCAGTGAGTACCTCCCACCATTCTGTGCAACCCTGCCCCCCTCCCCACCCAATGCTGCTGCTGCTGCTGCTGCTGACCGGACACGTTTTCCGGTTGCTGATGGCGGTCTGATTACTCACCGAGCACTTGCCTTCACCATTTCCCCACCCGCTTACCTTCCTACCCTCACCTTTTGGCAACACCACATATTTCCACCTTTAAAAGCACCACCCACAGACCACACCTCCTCCATCAGTGTGTGCCTGAAAAACCCAAGGCAGAGCCGCCAGATTGACTTGAGTCAAAAGAAAATTTATGTCAAACTAGGGAAATTGCATTTCCTGCAAAAATGCAGGGTGAATGCTTATTTCTGAAGAACTTGCTGAAAACAGCTGAAATTGGCTAAAAACATGCTGAAATGTAGCTGAAACGGAAGAAAAAGCCCAAGTTGGCAGAAGAAAGCAGAAAGACCACATATTCATCAAAAAAACATCAAAAAATGTGGGTGGAAAAAGGTGAAACACCCACACCTGCCTCCACCCTCATTCACCCCACTCTGGGCCCC
>JARVGQ010001306.1:7215059-7229105 GCA_031762355.1 Hypsolebias martinsi | reverse complement strand
AGGTCTCTCTTGAAAATGAGTTCTCGTGGCTCAATGAGACTAACCTGGATAAATAAAGGTTAAATGAAAAAAAAATAATAATAATTTTGCTGAATTTGGTTTAAATAAGCAGAAATGAGCACAGAGATAAGTAAATTGGCTTAAAAAAGGCTGAAATGGGCAAAACATAGCTGAAAAATAGCTACAAAAGGCTTAAATTACCAGAAGGAAGTGGAGAGAGCACAATTGTGCCCAATTATGACGAAAGAAGCAGAAATGAGCACAATAAAGGAAAATATCTGAAAAAAGTAGAAAAAAAAAAAACAGCTGAATAGTAGCGTAAAAAAGTAGAAAGAAGCTTAAATTATCAGAAGCATGTGTAGAGAGCACATTTTAGCTGAATTAGTCAAAAAAAGTTTAAATGACTGCAAAAAATTGGAATTAGCTGAAAAGGCTAAAATTAGCATGAAAACAGCTAAATAGTAGCTGAAATAGCAGAAAAACCTGAAACTTGCATAAAGAGGAAAGGAGCATAACAAGCTGAAATTAGCAGTAAGAAGTTAGAAGCCCAAAATGTTGTAGGTGGCAGAAAGAACCTGAAAGGAGCATAAAACAGCTGAAAAAACCCACCTAAAATTAGCTGAAAGTAGCTGAAAAATGTTTTAATTTCCACAAGGAAGCTGAACCAGAACAAAATGTGAAATGAGCCATAAAAGATTGTAAACGTATCTAAAGATTTGAAAGATGGAAAATTAATTCAGTTAATTTTCTTTGAGCAAAAAGTGTCAGAAAAGGCTAAATATTTCAAAAAGCTAAAGTTGCACCAACAGCAAAAGTCATCGCAACCTTCTCCTGAACGAGCTGAATGTTTTGATATTGAAATAGCACAACAACTGTGGAACGAGAAATACGCCGAAAAACGTACGGAAGAAAAACTGATCAATATAGTGTGATTGCTTCATAAACGTTCACACAACTAAACTTAATGCATCTATTTTAATTTGTTTAAAAACAAGATGTCAAAAGTTCATGAAGGATGAACATCAAAATCTAGTTTTCACTTCTTCAACTTGAAAAGGAAGTTTGGTTTAAATTTTATTGTAAATTTAGATATAAATAGAGAGCATTCCAATTTTTGTAAATGTCTTATGTGGATCAGAAATGCTGCATGACAAGCAGACTTGGAATAAAACTTAATTTCTTTGCACTACTGCTGATGTGTGAATTTGGCGGGTAGATGAAACGAAGTCGTAAAACAAGCAGCACAACACCAAATACCACATGCTCTAATAGGATTATTTGCATCAAGCCACCACACTGGAGAGAATCTTAAGGACTGTTATCGCCATAATAAACTGTTTGTATGCCTCTGCAGCTTCACTAAACCATAATATACACTAAAAAGTGAGAAATGTTAACTGCGTTCCTAGTTTTTCCAAAAAAGTTGGCATAGCAACTGCAAAATGGAAGGGGAAATCATTTTTTATGAGAATAGTAAACACGTTAGAGCATGCCTCCAAGCACTTGGGTTGCTTGCCTGGAAATACAAATTGTGTAATACTTAGCAATATCACAGGAAGAATCGTGTGAGTGCAGATCAGAGCTTAAAAATCCAGGGTGCGGTTATTATCTGTGTGATGTTAAGAGTATTACAGAGGTCACATGGGTGTCGTGGTAGATCTGCTCCTCTGGCTCGATGTGCTCCTCATACTCTCCAGGTTCTGCCCTCTGACTGGCACTCTGCCAGACTCTTTTTACCACTCTGCTCCTTTGCCAATTTCTCTGTGATTCATTTTTGTTCTTCTTTCGTGCTCAATAATGCAATTAATGTCACTTTAATGAGGAGCTCTTAATTTACAGCCCCTCTCCCTGACTGCCGGCGTGTCTGATTGGTCACTTGGGATGGGACACAGTCACATTCAGGTGCCTGTGCCAGTTAGCCTGCAGATTTTCAGAAAATTAACAATCGGGGTGTTTTATCCAGAGGAGGCGAAATGTTCCTTTTCCCTCGTCTAATACGTTAGCAGCTTAGTGAATTGCGCAGCCGTGTTGTGTAGTACGGTTACCTTCAGAGACGTGTTTGCGTTTGACCTTTTCTCAGCAACTGCTTTAAGGAATTAGAGCGTTTACTGGCTGAATGCGTAGTCCTTGGATTAATCAGTTCCTGGTTTTGTTGTAATTTCCACAAAGCAGGAACATTATTTTGTGAAAGCAGTTCAGCTGTTGGTGCTTATTTTACATCGGAGCAGGTTGAACAGGGAAAACAAGCCACCTTTCAGTTTAATTACTTCAATAGAGCTCCGTCCTTCGTTTGACCCGGCCTCTCTGAGCTGAAATGACTCTTAAAGGCTTTTTTTTTTTTTTTTAACAAAGAGAAAGCCATGATGGAGAAGAAAGAAAGAAATCATATGCAGCTTCATGTGCACGTTCACTGGATTCTGGCCAAACACATCTGGTGTGTTGTATCCTCACTGTAATATTGCCCCTCGGTGTCTCTGCCTACCTGCCCAGTCCTCCCAGCTCACCTTTCACTGGCAGCAAGCGAACGGAAGCAGACTGCACCACCCGCCACTCCTCCATGCTTTAACATAATCCCCTGCATGACAGCTAGGGGCTGGGATATACAAGCTTAATCCCACTTGTACTAAAATGCCTCCTGAGGCGGGGGGAGTGGTGAGGCAGAACGGGCAGGACACTTGGCTCCACGAGCCCCCGACTTTAGCGTCTCTTCTCGTTACTCTGCTGCTGTGGTAGGTGAAAATAAAGAGATCCATTTTTGTTTTTCCACCGGAGGGTCTTTGGTTTGATCCTTCGCTGGTTCTGGGATTTGAGGCTGGGAAATTGAATAAGAAATATATTTCTTCCTTTTTAACAACTGCCTCCATGGTGCCCCTGAGCAAGGAGCTGAATGCTTTGTCTCAGTGCAAGCTTCGTATAAATATAACGTAAAATCACGGTGCTGCTAAAACTACTGCACAGGATTTTAGTATTTTATTTATTTATTTTTTAATTTGTTATTATTAAACTTATTTTTAAATTACACTAAAAATAGCAGTTACAGTGCAATTATTTTTATTGTTTCTATTCAATAGGTTGCTGCTTGGTCATGTTTTTACATATTTACAGAAGGTTAAAAAAAAATAATCTCCTTTATAACTCTTTTAGTTGCTCCTTGTAGGGTTTTATACTTGGCACCCTAAATTTTTTAAGAGATTTTGTAAACAGTCAAGTTGAAGATGTATCAAAGTAAACAAAAATGCAGATTTGCTACAGAACTACAGTGACGTTTAATTTTTCCCATTTTGCCTCTACTGCTCGAATGCCACAACTAACAAATATAATTCATTATATAAAGGCTGATAGGAAAAAAAAATATATTTCTTTAAATTTCCAAAGCTTTTTCAGGACAAAAGGGAATCAAAGAGAAACTAGGGCATGAGTTTAATTCATTCTGATTTACCCTGGCATTCAGGAAGAAGCCTTGTTGAGAAAGAGCTTCTCTGAGGGGAAGTAAGCTAGATCCCCCCCCACTTTTTGTTCTTTTCTCACAGAAGAGACCTTGAGCTGTATCAAACAGGCCTTTAGAAAAGCTGCTGGTCAATTATTTACCCAGCAGGATCTTATTCGTCTTCTTTCCCATCCTTCTTGATAAATGTGCAATATGATGAACTGCGTTCATCCATCCCTCCTCTAATCAATCAGGAGCATTGGTGTGAAATAGGAAGATGTAAAGTCATTTACAAATTCTTCTTTAAACACTGTGCAGTGCAGGTTAAAGATTAATTTTAACATTGCATTAACGGAAACACTGAAGAGGTTTTGAGTAATATCACTAAATATCTTAGCGACCAGCAATTGTTACCTTCAGGGAGTTTTTGGAAAAAGAAAAACTAAATCTGAAAGGAGCAGTAGGATTCAAGTTCAAGAATCTTTACCATCCCCAAGGGGCAATTTGTTTACAGTCAGTAGGCACACAAAACATCCATACAAGACATTGAGACATTAAAATAACAGAAATCATCCCTGTTCATCGCTACAGGGATGAATGCGTTTTTCAGTCTGTTCATTCTACATCTGGGCAGCAGATACTTGTGTCCAGATGGAAGAAACCTGAACTCATCATGGAGGATGATCAGGATCTGCCAGAATCAGCCTGGCCTGGTTCACTGACAATCCCCAAGAGTTTGTTCCTGTTTTTTGCAAGTCAAAAGTCCAAACAAACAGACGAAGGTGAAAGTTAAGACTCAACAAAGCATGAATAAAACCTTCTCATAAAAGTAGAATCAACATTAAAACCACAGAGCTTCAGATAAAAATACATTCTCTGCTGGGCCCTCTTACAAAGTGAGTTCACAGATCGTTGAGGAGTGAGTAAAAGTACTTTAAATAGTGCATCTCCAAATCTAAAGTCACCCTGAATGAATTTTAAAATAAGGGAAACTTATTCATGAATTAATCAGATTATTTTGATTTTAATTTCTATTTGTTCATATAAAAAGTTCTAATAAAGGATGCATCTGCAGGCATGCATTGCATCTTTTTATTGCATACGTTTGCCCAACATAAACACAAAATAATTCTTGTAGCTTCAAATATGTGCCTAAACAAGTTAGTTGACAAACTATATATATAAAAAAATCCCATTCTATTGTTTTTATTTACATCAGTGTTAGTGATGGTGAAATGTGTAAGGATATTTACACAGAAAGATGAGAAAAACACCCCCTTGCCCACTCATTCCAATGGAAATAAATCAGTTCTGCCTCATTGTTTATTCATCTCCATCCTCTACGTATATTAACCCCACCCTCCTGTCCACCCACACCATTAATCCCATCCCTCCCCCTTTACCTTCAGCTTGGCCAGTGTGCAGTGCTGCTAGCTGCTAACTTCACCATCACAGATCAGCACTTCCAGCTCTGTCAGCACGCTACCTTTACTTTTTCCTCATAATCTAAAGGAAAATGTATCATTCTCAGACAACTGGAAGTCTTTTATGTTGATTTATTGTATTTATTCGTCAACCCTCAATATTTCCTGTACACAAGGATGCTTCTTTAAACAGAACTACAGTTTCACAGTTATAGATCTTATTGACCACAAATTTTCACTTACTGCTAGTTTTCTTTTCTTAGAAATATTGAAAATGTTAATTTTATTTCTAAGAAAGAAAAAACAGCCAAGTGGAGACTTTAATCTCAGTCATTTTTACTCTTGAACTTTCCTTCTTGTTTCAACAAAATGAAAAGCGTTGATATAAAAGAGGTTGAGATCAAGGGCAGAAAGATGCCCTTGTCCTTCTTGGTGTAGAACTGGGTCCCAGGCAGGATGCGTGCAGTGCAGAGCAGCTCTGGCCCATATTCTTTTTATAGAAGTCCTTATTTCAAATTGAGTTGAAACACGATGAAATAGTTTGTGTGACTGGACACCCTCAGGTCCTTGGCCTTGTTTTTATTATTTTTATTTTTTCCTCTTAGCACTCTGTGCAGTTTGGTCAACTTGTTTTATCACATTGGTTTGGTTACATTTATGATAGCTGATTTTTTTTGTTTGTTTTTTTTTAAGAAATGATTGTTTATTGTTTGTCCATGTGTTAGATAAAGGTAGAAAGTGTAACTTAATTTCATTTGATGAGGGCTGTTGTTGGAATGTGACACGCATGCACTCAAATGTCACCAGTTACTGAATTCAATAACTTGCTGCTGCGACTGTAGTTTTAACTTGGCATGAAACAGGAAAGGTGGCACAGCTTTTCCACAAAGTCACTTTGCATGCCTAAACTGAGCGAATGTTTGTGTCAGAGAGGGATTTGAGATGAGCGTTTGTCTCTTTGAAGAGTTTATTTCCAAATTATTTACTTTAAATGTCAGCTCATACAGTCTTTGTTAGTAAAAGCTGAAAAAAAAATCCTACATGTATCATGGTGCATTTTGATCAGTGTTTCACACAAAATAAAATTGTTCGGTATTACTGATCAAAAGGTTAATTTTCACTTCTTAATGACAAAAACTGAAAAATATAGTTCCCAAGTTTTGAGGATCGTCTCAAAATGGGTGGTCTTCAATGTAAAAAACAATCATTTGTGTTGATGTAAAAACATTCATTTATTTGGGTGAAAACTACAAAACTTTTTAAGTTCAGTTTTTAGAATAACTAATAATCTTTTGGTTAATACTGTTTGCAAGCATTCATTTTAGAATTCAACAATCAAAGCACTGTTATGCCTGTACAGTATTTTAGCTTTTTGTGCGTATGTGTGTATTTTTTATGCCTCAACCAGCATTTGCTTGAAAATGAAAACCCTATTGTACTAAATAAAGTTGAATAAGGTTGATTTGTTAAATTTTGTTTTTCCACACTTTGTTTTTCTATGTACATATTCATTTTTCAGGACCCAATCTGTTATTTTCCTGCAAACTTAACATGAATTAAACATTTTGAAAATAATGATATTCTCATGGTCTCCGACAATGAACAGGTGTCTACACTGGTCCTGTTAGACATCAGTGCTGCATTTGATACAGCTGATCACAATATTCTACTACAGAAAGTTGAAAATGATATTGAGGTAATAGGAACAGCTCTAAATTGCTTTAAATAATATTTATCTGATAGATTCCAGTTTGTAAATGTAAATAATGAATCTTCTTCTTACATCAAATTTAGTCATGGAGTTCCTCAGGGTTCAGTACTTGGACCAATACTCTCTACTTTAAATATAGACAAAGTTATTAAACAGCATGGGATACATTTTCATTGTTATGCTGATGATATTCAGTTATATTTGTCCATGAAACTCAATGAATCCAACCACTTAGACCACAAGCATGTCTTAAAGACATAAAAACCTGGATGATCCTTGATTTTCTGCTTTTAAACTGAAAAGACTGAGGTTTTGGTTTTTGGACCTGAGCATCTTAGGAATAAATTTTTCAGTCTTTTGCCCTCCTTGGATGGCATTACTCTGCCCCCCAGTTCTAATGTTAAAAATCTTGGTGTTATGTAATTGAATTAAAAACTTAAGGCTATAATATTTAAACTAGGAAATGCCCGTATTTGTTTATTTACTGTTGGGTTGTTTGTATCTTGCATCTATATGTATATTAGTAGACATTCTACAATATTTTTTTTTCTTTTAACATGGGATAGTCTTTATTAGAACAAATGTGCCAAAATATTATAGCATGACAGTTTGATTTAGGAATATTTTAATTAGTTTCATCTCATTTTGGAAAGAACTCTTCTTGCTGTGGTTGGTTTGTGTTGTGACTGTGTCTGTCACCTTCAGGCTTGTTCACTCTGCTGCTGATGACTAACTGACCACCTGTTCATTCATAAATGAATATATATATTGGATTAAACATTGGCCACGTTTTAAGAGCTGTCCTTTTCTTGTATCTCTGCCAGTCTACAGTCCCGCAGCCAACCTTCTCCATGCCAGTCACAGTTCCCGTATCCAATCAGAACGCAGCGGCCCTCCAGTTCAGCAACAATCCTGCTGGTGCCCTGGTCACCACCACCTCCTTTGTCACCTCCACCCTCACAGATCCCCGCCTCCTATCACCACAGCAACCAGCTCTGCAGAGGAACACCGTGTCACCGGGGTTACCACAGCGACCAGCCAGCGCAGGTAACAGACCACGGTTAACACAGCTGGAATGCTTTAGGTTTTCTGTCTCCTCGCAGCTCAATTGTAGTCGTGCTAATCAATAACCCGTGGCCTTTTCAGATAAGTAAACAACCTGTTTCAATTATTGCTCTTGATTGATTCCTCTGATGTAATGTAGCCTTTCAGCTAGATGGTTTAAAAGATTTACCATAATCCTTTGCGTAAAAGATCCTGATGAGTTAAAAACAGCAACTGCAAGTTTTTGAACTTTTTTAAAGGGAAAGATGGACTAACTAGACCGCTATCCACAACTAGTTTGTTCAGAAGTATTTGAGGATGCTCGAATTTCAGTGTAGATTAAATACTGTAATCTATATTTTTAATATTTATTAAATCTATAATTTAATAAATAAAGGTTGAATGAAAAAGTTTTTTTTTTTTTTTCTGTGGAAAGCTCTCATCATTCATTCAAGCTTTATTTATACAGTCTCATTTAGCCATGAGGACTCATTTACAAGAGGAACCTCTTCCAGACAAAACACATACAGACAATAATAACGGTAAACAATGACAACAATAAACAACGTAAAAATGCAGGTACAATAAGAGTAGTGTATAAAACAAAAAATCAGGGTGCTGTAAAACAGGATGAAATACTAAAAAACAAGATCATATGTGCTTTGATTTTTCCATTGACATTATCAAATGTTTGAAACCCCTTAAAGAAATCAAGGTGGACAACTTCAGTTCCTGTTTCAAGGTNNNCCAGATTGTAGGAGCAGACCTTTTGACCTACATTATTTATATAAATTCTAAAAAAAAAAAGTGGGACCTAAAACTGAGCCTTGTGGCACACCATTGGTGACTGTTGGGTAGCTAGATAAAGTATCTGGGACTGCAGATGCGAATTAGCTTTTGCTATAATCTGGTACAGTGCATCAAACGGTGACATTTACTGTATGTCTGAGTCGTACACTGTCACTTTTAAAATAAAGTTCATTAAAAAAATACCATTGTTTAAAGACTTTAAAGTCATTGAAACCATCAGTTTAATGAAAAACAAATCACTCTCTGAACATAAAAACAAGTTAATAGATACACATCCTCTTCAGCAAAACTCAGTCAGGACCGTCAGTAATAAGACTCAAACTCCCATGTAACCTTTTGACTTGTTTTTTGCTGCAGTTTCTCTGTGTTGCCTAGTTTTTATACAGTCTCTGTCATGATTTTCTAATTTCTTTTTGACATTTTATTCCCTAATCAATCAGTTTGCAGACCAATCTTCCACACACACCAAAGTCCTGATTCCTAAATGACTTCTGTAATTGAAATGACTTGAGCCACGTTTTGCAGACACAGTTGTCATGGAGATGTGGATACTTAAAGTCCTTTTTCATAAAGTGCACCTTCTGTGGAAGCACAGTTTATGTAACAGCGGGGATTTTTACAGACTTTTTCGAGTTGAAAAGCACCAAAATGACCAAAGAAGCGAGTCTGTGTATTGATGTTGTTTCCGGCCTTCGTGCTCACGCAGTCTGGGGATCTTGCTCCCTCAAATAAGTGCATACAGCTCATAATAACATAAATCCATCATTTCTTTGACTCAAGCTGCTACACTCCTGCATGCACACACTGCTCTGTGTGGCAAACCAATCCTTCACCCTCCGACTAAAAGGATTTGTGCCCCATTTATGCATCTCAGACAGGGTTACTTATCAAGCTTTGTTCCGACCGGCGTAATCTCATTGTAAGTCAGAATTAGGTGATGTAACGTGCAACAAATGCATTACAGCTTCTTTCATAATATATCGTTCTTTGAGGTGTGGAAGTTTACCCTATAGCAGTAATGGATGCTCCTGCTCCCCCTTTATTTCCTCACCTTGTAGTGTAGTCTGCTCTGTCATTGTTTTAATTACCAAAAATGTGTTTGGCAAATTGATTTTCTTTATTGATGTTTTTCCAAAAAAGCCCTAAAGATGTAATATTATAGCTTTTCTAAAGAGCAGTTTAGAAATAAAACAGAATCACCAGCAAAGGAAATGTAAGTGACTTTGCATTTGAGGCAAAGTGAGCATAATGAGGATAAATGTACATTATCGTAGGATTGTGTTTAATGAGCTGGTCTTTCTGTATGAATGAAAACAGTGCAACATTACACAATAACATGTTAAAGCTTTGATATATTTGATATTTACTAACAATGTTTTTTGGCAGTTCTGACAAACATGCTGTAATACTGTATGAAGTCTCTATGATGGATGTAAAGTAAAATATCTATCAGGCACAAAATATCTAAAGAGTATTTTCCTCTTAGTGAGGTGCTTATTGAAATAAAAAAAGTTGTAACGTTGAGGGCCATCAAACCAAAAGGAAAACTTTAAAGATGTCTTTGGAGGTTTTTAATCACTAGACAACTGGAGGCCATGCTAGACTGGAAGTTAAGATGTCATTAAGCTAATCGGTGGTATTTCTAGGATTGAGTATTTCTCATCTGTGGTCAATACACGATGCATATAAAATTGATACAATCCACCAGTCCAGTTGGTTACACAGATGGGCAGCTACAACCAAAACGAATCGATATAAGGTAATAATGATGCATTTATGTATGGGTTTTGTATTTCTCATTTTTTGTTTTTGTTTTTAGCGAGTCAAATTGGTTCGTCTCATCCTGAACATTTCATTGCATTGTTGACCTTGTGTTAACCTGCATATGACAAATAACAACACACTGAGTTTCAGTGCAACAAATGCAACAACAACAAAAAGCCATTCTCAAACTGGGCTCGTTTTAAACGAGCGCAACGCTTTCATAAGAGAAGTGAGCAGCCATAATAGAAAGAAAGGACATATTTATTAATTCTACTATGTTTTAATAAAGCTTCCCTTTCTTTCTTTTTTGGCTGCTCACTTCTGCAGGAGGTCGCCACAGCAAAATAACTCACATCCTCAGGATTAACTAACCTCAGCACACCACAGAGCTACCGCGCCTTCTCACAATTAATAAATTAGACAAAAACATTTGGCTTAGGGCAAAATAAAGAAAGCTGCGAGCACCAGATGCGATGATATAATTTTAGTAACTAAACAAAGATTTATAGAAGGCAGACATTTTCAAAATCACACATTTGACACAGCCTTGTTTATTCTACACAGGGTGTTCAGTTAAAATGACTTCTGTTAACTACAAAACAATTGACTGCTGGTCATAAAACTTGACTAAAACTGAAATAAAATGGTAGAGTTTAATTGAACTACTTTGGACATGTCACATCAATACATTAAGTTATTTATTTATTTATTTTGGTATCTGTGTACAGCTGTTTTCCCATGTCAGCTGATTGCCAAAGTTGTGCTTTAAAATGTATGGGGGTGGTGGTTTGGGGAGGTGGGGGTCTGCGGGTCCTCCCCAAGAAAAAATTGAATAAAGTAGATGTGATTTCCTTCATTTTGGTGTATTTTAACGGGTTGTTAAACATCTTCATGCTTGTAAAATTAAATAAATAAATAAAATTTGTTTCACATTATAAGATCTACAAAAAGTTTTTCATTTGCACTTGATTACTTTTTTGTTACTTTTAGCCCTAATTGTTTTGTGGCGTCATCATTTTGTTTATGGATAAATTTCAGTTTTCCCAATAAAATCAGTTTTTTTTTTTTTTTTTGGTTTGTTTTTTTAAGTGGGAGATCTTATTTTAAACATTATACTGTACATAGAAACTAAAATTTTAACTGCACCATGAAACAGTTTGTGTTGATCTTTGCTCGTAAGCGATACACAAGTTTATTATTTAAATATCACTTACTGTTTTTAACTTTAAAAACAAATCATTTGTTTTTAATCACCATTTTTATAGATTTTTGTTTTCTAAAATAAAATGTCAGAATTATCTCTCGTAGTGTAATGTAAGTACCATTGAGAACGGCTAAAACCTTCTGCCTAACGTTAACTGGAAGTGCAGAATTGAAACCAATTATAAGGCACTTCAGCGAGTAAATGAGCATCGATAGCAGGAGTACTTTTATAATGACATACTTGACTTAATGATATTTTTCAAAATAAATGATTTAGTTTTTGCATTAGTGCTACTCAGATAAACTCTGTCACATGAGACTGTTTTAATGGTTTCTATGTTTTACTTGTTTGTTTTTTTTTCTACCTTTAGGTGCTCTGCTTGGAGGAGATTTGGGGAACTCAAATGGAGCATGCCCGAGTCCAGTCCGTAAGTCCTTTTTTATGCTTCACATTTTTTTTTTAAAAGACTGATACAAAGAAACACAAACACCCACATATAACAGTATAGCAGTCCCTCTGCTTCTAGAACATTTCATGTGTGGCAACAGACTCACAGTTGAACTGCAAGACGTATGCAGAGGCACGCAAACACCTGTTGACCGGCGACAGCTGAAGGTCGCAGTACAAGCTGCTTGTAAACGCTCCAATGAACAGAAGGGTTTCAGGTTGTAAAAGAGGAACACGAGCGAGAGATCAAAAAGAGAAAAGAAACCAGCTAAAACACAGAAACAACTGTTAAACTCCTCCTCAGCTGTTTTTTTTTTTTTTGATGGTGTGTGTGCATGTGTGTGTGAGGTCTGAGAGCTGTTAAAATAGTAAATAAAAATAAACTTTATTACATGGCAAAATGTCTGACAGTGAAGTCACCATTTTGCGCCGTTAACTTGCTGTTGATTCTCAGGACATGATAAATCAAACGAATTCAACTAAACTGGGCTTTTATTTTGTAGTTGTAGTTTCGCTCCCCAATACAAGAAGGTCTGGGAATCTGGGAAGTGAAATGTCTTGAATTACAGAATAGAAACTGTTTTTTTTTTTTGTGTGTGTATTTTCTGGGACTGCTCTTGTCAACCATTGAAATCTGGTTCAGGACATATTTATGTGTATGACTTGGGCAGCACGGAGGGATGGATGGATGGATGGATGGATGGATGGATGGATGGATGGATGGATGGATGGATGGATGGATGGATGGATGGATGGACACGTCAAAGATTCTTAAAAATCAAGAGGAATAAATAATCAATTTTCACAAACTGCTTATCCAATTAAAGTGTTTCATGAATGTTTGTGTGTTTTAACACCTCGTTTATATTATTTGAAACTCTTTGAAAACTAACATTTAACTTTATATTCCCTTAATTGTTATAGAGTTCTGATTCTGGCATTCTGAAAAGTAATTTGAGAAGATTTCTCTGTCAATATAGAGGAGATTCATTAAAAATGTGTTAAAACTCACAACAACTAGTAATGCAAAAGTAAATGCTGTAGTTAAAACATTCAAGTGAGAAATGTACACTTTTTAAATAAATAGCTAGCAAAATATACTCAAATCTTCATTAAAATCTAGTAAAAGACAAATGTATCTTTATACCCTAATTAAAGAAAATTCTGTTATGTGTCACATTTGTTTTTAAAGCTGCTGTTATCAGAAAAGTTGCATACCAAATTCTATAGTTTGTCAGGACCACTGTCAAAACAAAGTATGAGCAATAAAACAGATTACATTGAAATAAATGCAGTTCAACTTCTTTTGGAGCTCTATTTGACATTTCAAATGACCTGTACAAAATATAAACTTTTTGTTAATTCTCTTTTTTCTCAAAAATAATTTCTAACCAAAGTACAGTTCAAACCTACAGTATTTTCTGCCGTACACGTCGCACCGCCCTACAAGTTGCATCAGTCCAAATATGTCTAATAAAGTGGAAAAATCCATAAATACTTTGCTTAGCTGTATTCATCACATCTATTATGCATCACCGCTGGCACATCGCGTTTGTTATGCGTCACCACTGACAATCCGGAAACGTGGGCCGGTGTTGTGCCAAAAATCGATGGGCTGCCAAATGGCAACTGCGGGAGCTTGCACGGGAGGACTTTAACAAGAATTTAACAAGATTAGCACTTAAGAACAATTATTTGTTTGCTCGAAATTATAGTGAGGGTGTGTCTCAGTTGAACTTTTCCTTAATAAATGCACTTTTGACGGTCAAAACAGCTGCATTTCAAAAGTATTCGCTGCCTCGGTGCTCCGGGAGCGTGCAGATAGAGTATATCAGGAAGGAGGAACGCTGCGCGTTTCTTCAAAATTTAACAATTTAAGCACCGAAAAACAATTATTTGTTTGCTCGACATTATATTAAAGGTGTGTCTCAGTTGAACTTTTACTTAATAAATGCATTTTAATGGTCAAATTAGCTGCATTTCTCTGGGGCAACGCAGCAAATGAAGCTGATTTGACGTTTGCTCCAGGCGAGCTGGACAAAGGTGGCAGGTTAAGGCAAGTCGATTGTGTCATTAATAGCCACTTTTACTTATTACATAACACAACGGCATGCCATACTACTCGAGTGCTATCTAGCGGCTGAAAATGGTAGTGTTCAATATTTTCAGTCAGAATGAATGAAAACGGTCGTATCTCAGCCAAAAATTGGTTTAT
>JARVGQ010001306.1:7190462-7201009 GCA_031762355.1 Hypsolebias martinsi | reverse complement strand
ATATATCCAGGGACACCATTATCTCTTTCCTGCCTCCTTAATCTTTCTCTGCTTTCATTTTTCCTTGAACCTTGACTTTGCCAGCCATCTGAAACGCAGCCCCTTCATAAACCCATCAAATAAAAAATTTATATTGATACTCTGACTCTGTTTTCACCACTTTTTTTTTTTTTTTACTTTTCCTATTTGCACTCCATGATGATGAATGACTGACTGTCAGGAATAAAAAGCTGGAACACAGCAAAAGGTTGATTCTTTGCTTTTCCTACACCTCTCTGCCTCCGCTGATCTGCTTCTTTAGATTGAATCAGATTTTATAGGGAGGCAGCCACTCATTTTTTTAATGTATAGTGAGATTTTAATAGTTAATAAGTCAATAAACATCACAGCAGTCATGCTTATAAATGTTGACTCTTAGTTTTCGATTAAATTGATGAAAAATAGTTCAGCAGGTATTTTTATTGGTACCATATTTTTCTCTTTATAAGTCACTTTTTTTTTGCATAATTAGCATGGCCTGCAACTTATACGCCAAAGCGACATACTGTATTCATGGATTTTTTTCCCCATGTTTATAAACCAATTTGTGGCTGAGATATGACCGTTTTTATTTATTCGGACTGAAAATATTGAACACTACCATTTTCAGCCGCTAGATGGCACCAGAGTAGTATAGCTTGCCGTTGTGTCATGTAATAGGTAAATGTGGCTATTAATGACACAATCGGCTTGCCATACCCTGCCACCTTTGTCCAGCTCGCTTGGAGCAACAGTCAAATCAGCCTTTTTGCGCTGCGCCACCCCGGCAAAATGCAGCTAATTTAACCACTGAGGTGCATTCATTAAGTTAAAGTTCAACTGAGACACACCTTTTACCATAATGTCGAGCAAATAAATAATTGTTTTTAAGTGTTAATCTTGTCAAATTCTTGTTAGGGTCCTCCCACGCACGCTCCTGCGGCCGCCATTTGGCAACCAATCGATTTTTGGCACAACACCGGCCCACATTTCCAGGTTCGGCCCACATTTATGGGTTGTCGGTGGTGACACGTAACAAAACTTGACACGTCAGCGGTCACATAATAGATGCAAAGTATACGGCAAAGCAACATGTTTATGGATTTGTCCACTTTATTAGACATATTTGGACTGATGTGACTTATAAGTTGGTGCGACATGTACGGCGGAAAATACGGTTTGTTTGTTTTTTTTAGTTTGGGGAGCAACTACAAAGATTATGATTTAAAAAACTACAGTCATTCTGAAAGAGTAACTACTATTTTGTTGTGTTAAGGAAAATTATTAACAGTGAAGAGCAAACTAATTAGTAGAATCACTTATAGCTGGTATTTGAAACCTTTTGACCAAGCTGCAGTGCCAACATTAGATTTGAGAAGAGTCCTTCCAAAATAGCTGGTCCACAGGGGCTCAAATGACAGTGGGTATGTGAGGTCGGCATCCATTTTTTTCCTCTTAACTCCCAGCTGAGCATCTGTACTGGTTCATTAACCAGCAAGTCCTGTTTTGTTGTTGTTTTGTATAGAAAATAGCAATATGATCATGTGAAAACAGACAACAGCAGTCAGTTAAACAGACTGTTAGTCAAAATAAATAATTACAATTTTATACATTTATTTTTAATTTGGCTGTAAATGAGACAATCTGCATTGTTGCAGCAGCAAAGGAATACAAATTAATTTGATTACAAAGTTATAGTGCACAATAAGCATTATTCAAGTAGTATAAGCATTGAATACAAGTATGATTGTATTTTAATCTGTGTAATTATTATATATATGGTACTCAGAGGTGCAGTTTGTGAGCTGTAGGCTGTTACTGTACAACATTCAATGTTTATTACTGTAGTACATGTACGTTTCCGACTCTGTTTACTGAAGTTCTTTCAGTCTATAGAGTTTAGATCATGAAAATACCTGAAAGAAAACCAAAACTGTTCAGAACTCAGTGAAAACCAGAAGGTCTTTTGTTCATTTGTCCTGAAATAAACTGTAAACTTTTTATAAATTGACCGGTACTTTATCAAACTTGTTTACAGATGGATTAAATAGTGTCTGTAAAACCAAATTGTACAGATCTGCCAGATTGTGAAAAATTTTACAACTGTTAGAAATTTCAACAAATTGAAATAAATGGTATATTTAGAAAAGCACTTGTAGCAACTCTTTACTTCAGAGTTTAGTCCACAAACATGAAGTAAATGACATTAAAGTAAAACATTCACAATGTATATATTTTTCTTTTAAAAATAAATCATTCAAAATGGGGATGGCATTTTTTTTTTTCTTGTAAACCTTTTATGGTGGCGTTTTATTGGGTTATGGCTCAGAATGATTTAAGTTTGTGTTAGATTGACTGAAATTAAACATTTTTATAATACTACATAACATTAAAGTACTGTTTATCGTAATGCATTTTTCTGCAGCTTCTGTTTATTTTGTCATAACTTGCATTGTCTGTATAAATTACTTTGATTCTTTGCCAAGCCTTTTGATTTGACACATTTATTCCAACACTAATAAATTATGAAGCACGCACTAGCCAAGATACTGATTATGAAATACTCCTTGAAACTGTGGGATGATTTTTGGTATGCAGGTACATTTACTGTATGTGAGGATGCATGATGGTCCACCATCTGCTATTGATTTTTGAGTGTGTGTGTTCAGTCGGTTACAGTGTATCAGGAATAAATAAGTCTGTTGTCATTTTTTTTATTGTAGTTCAGCTGAGGGTAGCGCTATATGAACGCCACATAAGATGGTGCGACTGATGCTCTTATGCTGCAGACTGAAAAAAGTAATTCAAGGCAGAAATGCTGAACAAATTACTTACACGCTAAAGCTGTGTGCAACTTAATTTTCTTCTACAATTTCCATTTTATGGTTCTGTTTGCATTGAAAGCTGAAGTGGTTTTATCAATTGAAATCTTCTGTTCAGTCATTCTATTACCAATTTAGTTGTAGCCTTCCAGTCAATTTGTGATCTTAGATGAGTTTTTCAATTAAAATAAATAAAAAAAACGCATAGTTTAAAGGAAAAAAAGACCTGAGTAAAAATAAAGATGGATGCTGTCAAAACCATGGTATTACATGGGTTTAGAATCACAAAATAACATGTTGAGAAGCAATGATTAAACTCCACAATGACATTCTATCATGGTTTACACTGTTTTCACCCAGACTAGGCAAACTGACAGCAACAGAGACAACCATTAAAAGGTAAGTGAGCTTTATTTACAGAGAAGTGATATAAGAAAACAGGAACTTGGGAATTAATCTGTGGAGAAGCAGATGGGGAGGTAAGTATCTTACAAATAGATGTTGAACAGTCCTTGTTAGTTAGAATGTACCCTTGTTTGTCTTAGTTGTAGGCAGTGGTGTAGTTTACATTTTTGTAGTAGGTATACTGCAGTTAGTTTTACGTTCGGCGTTGGACACCATTGAAGCCACCAATCGCGTTGTCCAACGTAAAACTAACTTTACCGCAGTTGGTCCGTATATAGTGCTTAGAAACGAAAGTAAACTGGTTGGTACAATGTAATCAATTTATTTTGATTTTTAAACATATTGAACATTTCCAAATTTCTCTGATGCTTATATTTAAATAAATGAATAACAAACTTTGTAAAACAGTTGGCTTTGTATTAAAAACATGTATAATTTATAAAATAGTATCAAAGCAAAACATGTTGAAGTATTAAGTAGTAATAACAGAAGTATGCATTATACAAGAATTTGCTGGATAAGCAAATATAATAAACAAGTATACCAATAGATTGTTACGGAAGTGTTTGACTGCCATTTACCATATCAATGACGCATGCTTAATGATATGTTTTTTTATAAATAAAATTTGTTCTTTTTTTTTTTTTTAAGTACAATACAAAACAATCCCATAAACGATAACATACAAAATATAAGAAATAAAAGGTAGCAGAAAGAAAAAAAAAATCTTATCATATCTGCCCCTTTTTTCAATCAGTTCAAATAATAATAATCTTCCAGTAACAGAACAAAATTAATTACTTTCTAATTTTTCTAACTAATACAATACACATTATGCTACTTCATATAATTTTTTTAACAATTTAGTTTTGATCATTTTCTTAAATGTACACATTGACTTGGCATTTTTACCTTCATTCTCCAAACCATTCCATAATCCATTTCCATGGATTGAGGTAGACCTTCCCTTCAAACTAGTTCTGAATTTCGGTTTTATAAATATCTCTGTCCCCTTAAGATTATAACAACTCTGTCTTTTAACAAAATGCATTTGAATATTTAAGGGTAGTGCATTATTCTGAGCCCTATACATAACTGATAAAATACTGTACTATAATCTACCAAATCATGGAATTTCAATAACTTCAGTTGATAAAATAATGTGCTTGATGGATGACGGTAATGCTTTCTAGTGATAATTCTTACAGCTCTTTTCTGTAAAACAAAAATAAATAATCCAGTACACCTTATGAATTAATTCTGGTTGTGCTTACTGACCTCAAACTGATTTTATGTGGTCCATGGAGCTCAAAAATCTGTCAAAATATTTTAGTTTCGCTTAATGCGCCTTATAGTCCAGCACATCTTATAGTCCGAAAAATACAGTATTAATTTTGATTATTTTAATTTTTTTATCACTGTGCAACATGCTTGGAAAATGAGGTCCAGTTTTCAGCAACATTTATGAATAGATGTTCATATTTGGGTCACAGTTACCAGAAACTTAACGTCCTCTGCCCTTTTTTTTATTTTATTCTATTTATTTTTTCTTCTCCTCCACCACCGGCCATGCAGACAGAGGAAGAGCTGGAGTTGGTGAGTGAGGTGAATAGACTTTAGAGTTTCAGCCTCGTGGATGTGGTGTCGAACTCTGTGTGATCTCACTGAGCATGAGTGTGACACCGTCGGCAAACGCATCCCATCAGGGTCGACTCGGCTATGAAAGGAAATGAAAAAAACCACAGGAGCATCAGAGCAACTTTCAAATTGTGGAAAAAAAAATCAGCTGATTGTCTCTGTTCCCAGAAGATTTGTGGTTTAGGGTTCAGGATGTGCTGCAGGCAGAACTCTTATCTGGTTTATAGTGCTGCAGATGTGACTCAAGTTACTTGCACACTTAATTCTTTGAGGAAAATTTTCAGCAAAATGCAACCGTATAAAACGTTCTTTTTTTTTTTTCCTTTTCTTTTTTGCATCTATACCAACAATATGTAGCTACACAGCTTATGGTAAACATGTCTGCTACTTCATCCAAGTTAAGTCAGGTCCTCTAGACGGTTTATTTTTGTTGAAACGTTTTGTCTTTCATCCAAAAGACTTCATCAGTCCGAGGAGCCTCACATAGTGGGTCAACCAGTTTGATGGAGCTCAGATGGTTTCTGGAGTCCGCCCTCTCCGCCGCTGACTCGTTTCAGGCAGTCATGGCCAAAGTGGTTCAGAACATCAAAGTTCATGCTCAGTAATCCAGGTAGAAACATCCCGGTTGACTCACTATGTCAAGATGCTATTTATAAGACTGAGTTTGTTGCAGCTCCTTGGACTGATGAAGTCCTTTGGATGAAAGACTAAACGTTTCAACAAAAATAAACAGTCCAGAGGACCTGACTTAATTTTGTTGGATTTTTCTACCTGGATTATTGAGCATAAATCTGAATATATTGGCTACTCCTCCAACTAGTTCAAATGGAATACTGTAGTAGCCGTGCATCAAAACTATTTGCATCACATTTTTCCTCTTTACTGGTAAAAGAACCTTATGGCTGCTCTTAACACCAGTCTTGTTAATTGAACCCTCAAACATTCTAGTCTATTGTCGTATTAATTGTATAATTATTTTCAGAGGAACAGGCATCTCTTTGACAGGAAAGAATGGAGTGAGCTAATTATATAAAATGAATGGAGAAAAAAATTGTATTATTTTAAGTGATAAGTTCCTACTAAACATAAATCTGTTGCAGTCAGCGCAGTTTTGGAGCCACTGTGTACTGTCCATCAGTGGAATAGTACCTTAATATTGACTTTGGCCCAATTAAAAATGTTTTATTGATGGTTTATAAGTCTGATTGTTTAGTTTTGTAACATTAGGAATGATCACAAGTCCTTTAAAATGAACTGGAACTGAATTTAAATGCATATCGACGACTGCAGAGCCCAGCCCACAGTGACATTTGTGCAACACAGGCTATAGAGAGGAAATATTGAGGGAACTGGAGCAACCAGCTGACTCTCTGCTTTGTGTTAAAGCTGCTCGGCATGTGCATGTTTGGTTTCATCTGAGTGTCTATGTTCCGAGGATCAGAGGGAGGAACGCTCGCAAAGTCTCCAACCTGGAACACAGATGGGCACGTTAGCCTCAGATACTCTGACCCCATTCAGTCTCACACACAGATGCACACACATGCATGCATTATTCTTTGCATAATTACACACACACACACCAGAATTCACACCTCACACTGTGTATTTATTCCAGGGATACTCCTCTACTCGCTTTTTTTTTGTTTTGTTAAAACACGTTCATACACACACTCATCCCCACTCATGTCCACCTCCGTCATCCTTGCCGATGCATGCGTTCCTGTCAGCATGATCCTCCAGCACAGCGCTGCCTCTCATAACACCTTTCCCACCGTGACTCTACAGAACATGAGCCCTGGCGACAACGTTGCTGCGCCAACGCCGCTTTCTCATCCGAGAATGTTCTAATCTTGCACGACGATGTTCAGTTGTTACAGAAAAGTTGAACACCTTGGGGAGAAGTCGGGTGGCTGGATTTTCTTTCAGGGAACAAGATGTCTCCAGATGGAGCACAATGCTAAAAACTTCTGATAATTCACTGCACAGACAGATCTGTTAAAAAAGATTATTCTGCTATTAGTACTTGTATTTGTTCTTTGTTTGGATTTAGTATGATAAACAAGACCTTCGAAGTGGAAGGAAAACTGTTGAATGATGATTAAAGTTCATGCACATCTTTCCGAGGGTCCATTCTATTTGTTTTTGTTTCGGTGAGAAGTAGAAAACTGTGTTTCTAGTTTAATATTCCAGTATTAAGTGAATTGCTCTTGCGAGGTCTCTGCATCCGCTCTGCTGCACAGTGGAAGGCACATGCTAGCCATTATCATTGTTGCTGTTGAAAAAAGATGAAGTCATGAGCCATGAACTTCTACACTCAGTCCATAAAAGGGAAAAATAAGGCAGGAATGGTTGTGGAACCAGACCAGGTTCTCTCACAACTCACAGCTACAGCTCTGGATTCATGGGTCCAAGGAAATGAAGATTAAACTAAATAGTGTTTTAATTGTAAATCTCAGTCGGGGTTTTTTTTTTTTTTTGTTGTTTTTGTTTAGACAGAAATTTTATAGATATGTTAGAGGTTCCGTAATCACTCAGATATAATTGCATCAGTGCCAGATTCCTGCAGGAAATCATATTTTAACATAAATTAACTCTACTGTGCATAGAAGCGATGCAGAAAATTGCATCTGGATTACTTTTTATACTTCTTTTATACGTTTTCACAAAACCTAACTACTTTTCAGTGGCCTAAATATGTTCTAGAACTGTGAATCCAATTATGAGACCACTAGTAGGGATAAACTTTTCCTCTTTTCTCTTTTAACCAATTATCTTCTTTAATGTCTATCTCTCCCTCTACCCAGAATGCTCAGCGACTAGGGGTCTCACAGGTGACACAGCCACTCACTACCCCAGTTGTTTCTGTGGCAACACCCAGTCTCCTTGCACCTTTCCCCGGCATGCAGACGGCCTACAACACGGGTAAGTCCTTGAACGCAGCACTGCCCCCATCGATGGGACCGAATATTTTAGCGGCTTGAACTGAATTTGTCTGTTTGCATCAGGACTGGGATGAAACTGCCGCCACCGATGAGTTTAAAAGAAACGGAAAAGATGCAGATTAGAAATTATAGTCTAAACTGTGTCATGAAACACTTGCAGAATGATGCCACAAACCACTATGAATATTCACTTTGTTCATTGTGTGAGAACTTCTGGAAGGATTCCACTTCAAAGGTCCACATTAATATGGATTAGCCGTGGTTAATATTGATGCGGCAGAAAGTCGTATGATGTAAAACAATCCCACCCTCCCACCAGCCCTCCTCATCATCACTTTCTCTCTTTCTCCCTCTGTCTTCATTTCCATTCCTTAATCCCAGACTACCAGCTGACGAGCGCCGACCTCACAGCGCTTCAGACGTTCACACCACCAGGACTGGTGCCTGGCAACATGGCTGCCTGGCAACAGCAGCCGGCGGTCTCCCAGCAACAACAACAGCAGCATCAACAGCAGTTGACATTGGCATCACTCAATAACTTGGTGTAAGTTCTCTCTTCCACCTTAAATGCACTTCTGCGATTAAATCAGTAGTTTTGCTCACAATTAAACTTTTCTTCTAAACAACTGGTCAGTGGACTTCCATTTTAGCTGATTCAGTAAACCCACCAAAATACACACTTAAACTCTTGAAGTACCCCTACCATACAAGCAGTGGGCTCACTCCAGCTGTTGGTAATTTATCTTTCTGGTGACCTAGATACCCCCCCCCCTTTTGACAGCCCGAGCTGACTTCCACTGCAGTCCCACTCTGATTTAACTCCTTGTAGAAAGCTCGTGGTATCCAGCTCGCATGATTTTTTTTTTTTTAAGTATAAAGAACTGACTGTGCTCCTATTTTGCCTGCTGCGATGCTGGTCTGGAATCAGGTTTACCCTCTAGGACAGAATGCGTTCACTAGGATGGGCTTCTGGTATTTTCAGAGATGTAGTTTCCCTGACGGGCCCTTCAACTTAGCTTTCCAAATGTGCTGCGGTGCATTTCATCCCAAAGCAGATTCAGTCCTTTCAGATTACTGCGCCCACACAGGTGTTTTCAGTTCATCCTTCTTTCCTGACAACTCTGTGATCGTCCTGTTATGCCTGATACGAACAAAGTTAATTACGTTTTTGCTCAATTTAAAGGTCGCCTGACAAAATCACTAGAGTTTTTAAGATGTGGTTTAAAAAATAATTATAATATCTAAACAAACGTTGAGTTTATAGATCATGCATTTAAACGCCTTTATTTGTAAATTTGTGTAAAATTAAAACTTTAATAACAAAAAAAAAAATCAAATGTTTAACACTTTAGAATGTTTGAACTAAGAAATGTTACAGTTTTTAGAGGGAGAAAAGGATAATTTAGCAGCAACACATCTCCAAGCAGTTGGGACCGGGCCTTGTATATGACTGTCAACTTTTCCATCTGCTTTTAAAACCAGTCTGTAAACATGCAGGAGCTGAAGAAACCAGATTTTAGTTTTTGTTGTGTAGAATGTTGTCCCATTTTTGTCTGAAGTAGGATTGTAGTGGTTCAACAATCCTGGGCCGCCTTTGCAAATTTTTTTCTAAAATTTTATATACTTTTCTGCATTGAAAAAGATGTTTAAGCTGCCCATGCCATATGCAATAATGTACCCCCATACCAGCAGAGAAGGCTGATAACAGGCTGGATGGTCTCCTCTTTAGTTAGCATTCATGATAACCAAAAAGAGTTTTAGTTTTAGTTTAGTTCTTCAGTTTGTTTTACTGAGCTTTGACCCAGAGAAGACCAGTGTTTTTTTGAACGATGTTCACTTAATGCATCGTCTTTGCATGATATCGTTTAAACCAGCGTTTCACTGTGTTTATAGACAGGGATTTGTGGAAGTGTTGCTGAGCCCATGCAGTGATGACCATAAAGGAATCCATTTTTAAATGCAGTGTTGTCTTCCAGTATTGAGTTTCAATCTGCTCAGAAATTTCTTCAGGATCTTAAAATCTTTGATGTCATTATGAAATGGATATCACCAAAGCCTTATCTAAAATCTTCTGCAGAGGAACATTATTCTGAAGTATTGCTCCTCAATTGAAAATTAAATATATTATGTTTAGTATCAGAGTTCATGCTCAATAATCCAGGTAAAAATCCAACAATGTTCAGTTAGGTCATCTGGACGTTTTCTTTTTTGTTTGAGACGTTTTGTCCTTCATCCAAAGGACTTCTTCAGTCTGAGGAAACGCAGACAAACTGATTCCCACAATCAGCACATGGTGGAAAACACCACTTTGCTGGTGATAAGATGGTTATCTTATAACTAGGCCTGTCACAATAATCAATAAATCAATTAATTGCATGATATATGAAAATGATCAACCTCATTTTCATTTATCGGCTTTATCGTTTCTTCGTGTCTCTCTCTACTGAAGACACTAAATGACAAAAAGGTCAACTAAAGGTCAACTCCGGTGCTCTTCACTGACCCCTCCCTTTCTCCTTTCTCTTTAAAATTCATTTTAACAGTGCAAAATCGCGTTTTTGGATCATTAATAGCAGCTAAGCTGAGAAGATAAGCTACAAGCTAAGCTAATAGGCCGACCTCAGGAAAAAAAAAACTCTGTCTTGTCTTCTTCTTCTTCTTCTTTCGGCTTTTCCCTTTTCAGGGGTCGCCACAGCGAGTCATCCTCCTCCACCTCACTCTG
>JARVGQ010001306.1:6889739-6901116 GCA_031762355.1 Hypsolebias martinsi | reverse complement strand
TTTGTCCTTGCTAAGAGTGGTGAGTGCATCCCTCTCTTCTCTACTGATGTTGGAAGGTGGTGGTTTAGCATTACTAATAATAATTCTTCCAGCAGACAAAGGAAGGTGAGTAGAGTAATGTGCTAGAATAGGCTAAATACTTGGTAATACAGTACTGTACATGTATATATGGTGCGGTTTGTACGTATGTTCCGACTTGTGTCAAATTCAGTTTATGCCGCCGCTGTGAGAACGGAACTGCATCGTAACCCAAGGACTACTTATATATATATATATATCCATCCACATTTTGCAATGGGTTTTGTTTCACAATCTTCTCCAGGGTGCGGTTATCCCTATCGCTTGAACACTTTGTTTCTACCACATCGTTTCCTTCCCTTTGCTTCTCTATTAATGTGCTTGGACACAGAGCTCTATGAACAGCCAGCCTCTTTAGCAATGACCTCTTGTGTCTTGCCTTCTTTGTACAAGGTGTCAATGGTCGTATTTTGGACAACTGTCAAGTCAGCAGTCTTCCCCATGATTGTGTAGCCTACAGAACTAGACAGAGCCCATTTAAAGGCCTTTGTAAGGGTTGTGAGTTAATTAGCTGATTTGTGTGGCACCCGGTGTCTTCAATTTTGAAACTTTTCACAATAGTCTTATTTTGTGAGATACTGAATTTGGGGTTTTCATTAGTTGTCATTTATAATCATAAACATTAAAAGAAATAAACATTTGAAATATATCGCTGTGTGTAATGAATTAATATAATGTAAATTTTTTTTTAATTGGAATTACTAAAATAAATAAACTTTTTCATGATGTTCTAATTTTATGACCAGCACCTGTATGTCAACAAATCATAGATCAAAACGTTCAGCTCTTCAAGGACAATCCTGCTATGACTTTAGAGATCGGTGCAACTTTAGCTTTTCGAAAAAATTTAGCGTTTTCTGCCATTTTTTTTCTCAGAAAACAAACTGAGCTCATTTTCCATCCTTCAAATCTTTAGATCTGCTTACAACGTTTTACTGGTCCTTTCACATTTTGGTCCATTTCAGCTTATTTGTGGAAATTTAAAGTTTTTCACATTATTTCAGTTGTTTTTTTTTTTTTTCAGTCACTGTGATCCTTTCAGATTTTTTTCTAGCTACAACATTTTTGTGCTTCGACTATTCTGTCTGCTAATTTCAGTTCAGTTTATTTATAGCAGCAATTCAACAGAAGTCATCTCAGAGCACTGAACAGAAAGATACATATATCGTAATTATTTTACAAAAATGTTCATATCTAAAAAATAATAAGTTAACATTATTTATCTGAGGAGCAGACTGCTTTGAATTTAACTCCATCACAGAACTCTCATCTTGAGCAAGCAAGAAGGTGACAATGGAAAGGAAAACTCCCTCATAAGGAAGAAACCTTTAGCAGAACCAGACTCAAGGCAAGAGGCCATCTGCTTCAACCGGCTGGGTTTGGTAGGAACAGATGCACAATGGCAGGTTAAGACAGAAATAGTATCAAATGAAAACTATTCAATTTTAACAAATATTTTAAGGAATTTAGGTAAATTTGTCATCTAGTAGTCTAAGCTTAAAGCAGCATAACAAGCTGACCCTAACTATAGGATTTATCAAAAAGGAAACTCTTGAGCCCAGTCTTAAAACTGGACAATGCGTCAGCCTCACAGACAGAAAAGAAAGTTTTGAATGTAACTATGGTTCTATGAATCCCGGATGACTACCAGAGGGCGGTGCTGAAAGCACTGAATGTTCCCTTCGTGCATGCGCTGTTCGAGTAATTATAGCAACGAAGTCACAGGTGTGACACGGATGGCTAATCAGAGGCTATAAAACCTGGCGTCATCTGCGGCTCTGCTCCTACAGACTCGTCTCATGAAATGCAAGGATTCTGAGTGAAGAAGCTCTGGCGGTCATTCATAGAACCGTAGTTACATTCGTAACTTTTGTTCTCTTTCATCCCTCCTGACCTCCAGAGGGCGGTGCTGAAAGCACTGAATGACTAAGACAAACGATGTCACAAGGAATCCTGAGCACATACCTCACTAAGGAAGCCCAGAGGACGCTTGCAGAAGAACCTGGCCAGGGGATGAGGAGTGGTCACGTTAACCCTGTAGAGTCTGGTGAACTTGCTTGGGGAAGCCCTTGATGCAACAGCACACATTGCTCCCAGTGGAAACCCTCTCAGGGCAGCCTAGGAAGTGGAGATGCTCCTGGTAGTGTGCGCCTTCACACGACTGGCAGGGGACCGTGTCCTGCTGCGTAGGCATGGCAGATGACATCCATGATCCAGTGAGAAAGGCACTGCTTGGAAAGAGGATAGCCTATTCTAGGGCCCCCGTAACACACAAGCAGCTGGTCTTAGCATCGTATAGTGGCAGTAGCTGCAACGTATTTCTCCAGTGTGCTCATTGGGCACAATAATCCAGACCCCTTGCCAGGTGTAGGCTGAAAACGTGCCAGCCTCAACAGTTGGTTACAGTGAGAGTGAGACAATACCTTTGGTACAAATGCAGTGTTTTTGACCACAAGGTAAAACCAAAGCCCTCAGGCCCCATCTGAGACATGAAGGGCTGACTGAGGGAGCATGTAGCTCGCTGACCCTCTTTGCTGAGGCAATAGCCAACAAAAATGCTGTCTTACATGAAAGCCACCTGAGGTCCACCTGTATCTGAGGCTTGAACGGAGGGCGGCACAAAGCTTCGAAAACCAAGGGCAGATTCCCAACCTGGTGCTCATGGAGCCATTGTAATGTGCAACCTACAGGCACCACGCAGAAAAAGAAAGACTAGATTATGGCTCCCCACCATACGGCTATCGATGGTGTGATTAGAGGATACAGCCACTACATAGACTTTAAGCGTAGAAGGAAATTGACTCCTACCAAGGAGAGACTGGAGAAACTCCAGAATGGTGGGTACTGCACAAGAGACTGGGTTCCTCATTGTGATCAGAACACCATCGGGAAAACAGACGCCACCTGTTTTCGTATTGCTGATGAGTAGAGGGTGCCCTGGCACCCCAGATAGTGCATCTGAAGGGGCTCGAAACTCCAGTCAGCTGCTGCCCTAGCCTTGCAGTCGCCACACCCACAGTTGAAGATGTTGAGGATTGGAGTGCCTTATCAGCCCCCCCCCCCCAACTGCGATAGAAAGTCCCTCCTGGTCGGAAGACACCATGGGATGCCTTGTCATAGCGTCCATAGCAGTGGGAACCATGGTCGTGCTGGCCAATATGGAACTACCAGTAGCATCCTGTGGCCTACCTCGAGGACTCTCTGAAGGGTCGGCCAGATTAGAGAAAGGGGTGGAAAGGCATATAGGAGGACCCTTGGCTAGGAATGAGCTAACATGTCCTGGCCCAGCGTACCTGATGCCCCCGTAAGGGAATACCATAGGGGACACTGAGTCGACCCCTCTATCATAAACAGGTCTATCTCTGCCTGACCAAAATGGTCCCAGATCATCAGTACTATGCCACAGTGGAGGGACCACTCTCCTGGAGCAGACCCCTGGCAGGAGAGAAAATCTGCCACCTGATTAGGTCGCCCTGGAAAGTATGCTGCCCGTAGGGTGGACAAGCATATGTCTTGACCACTTCCCTGTGACGCACTACCACTCCCATGGGGACACCCCTGGACAAATAATCCTAATCCCTCCATGGAGTTAGGCCAGAAGACATGGCCACATCGCTGTGAGCTTGCGATGCCTGTGCAGCCTGGCATTCAGGTAAAAGTTGTTGAGCCACTTCTGCAACAGGCAAAGCAACAGCAGGCCTAAGGGTACCCCCTGAGTGACTGAGGTCAGTTTGCCTAATAGCCATAGGAAGGCAAAATAGGGGAGCTGCCTGTCCAGCCTGAACTGACTGACCAACTGGAGTATGTTGCCCACCCTTTGAACAGATGGGCGAACTTTCATGGAGGGTGAATCCATAGCCACCCCAAGAAAGGTCATGGTCTGGGAAGGAATCAGGTGGCTCTTCTCCAAATTGACACTGAGGCCCAACTGGGACACATAAGCGAGCAGGCAATTTGTGTCGTGAGAGGAACAAGCCCAAGATGGGGCGCAGAGAAGCCAATCGTTTAAGTACAGCAGAACCTTCACTCCGTAGGCCTGCAGGGGAGAGAGGGCTGCCTTCTCACACCGAGTGAACACCCTTGGGGAAAGAGAGAGCCCAAATGGGAGTACTTGGAACTGCCAGTGGTGACTCCGATAGGCAAACGAGAAAGCGGTGATGTTCTGCCACGATAGGCATATGAAAATAAGCATCTTTCAGGTCTATAGACGTGAAACATTCTCCCCTTGTGACTGCTTGAAGGGCCTCTGCTGTCATGAACATGTGAAAGGGCTGCACCCTTAGATACTGGTTGAGTCCCCTCAGATCCAAAATGTGACGAAAACCACCCGTCTTCTTTTGCACGAAGAAGTAAGTTGAGTGATAGCCTCTGGGTTGTTGCAGAGGGTTTGCCTCGAATGCACCCTTGGCCAGGAGGGTGGAAATCTACTGGTCTAGTGCTTGGGCTTTCACCGGGTCGGTGATTACAGTCATCTTGACCCGGTGTGAGATGTGAGGCTGCCGTCGGAACTTTAGCGGATAACCATGGGTCAGAGTAACCACTCATGCGTCCACGGCATGAGCAGCCCAGAAACTGAGCTGCAGGTGGGAGGAATATCCGACGGTCAGCCTGGTGGCATCACCATCTTCCTCCAAGGGCGCCTTGGATGCCGAGGAGGTGGAGGGGGCATCGCCCTGCTAAGGGTCGAAAGTTGCTGCCTTGTGTATCATGCCTGGACAGTCCGTTCAAACATTTCCAAGGCAGCTGGACTGAACAACTCCCCCAGCAACACAGGGACATTACAGAGGGATTTACAACATGGCTCAGCCAATGTTGATTGCGCCAACCAGACTTGTCGGTAAGCTTGGACCAAGAAGGACATCACGTGCCCAAGTTCCCTCGTCATTAGTGCAAAGGCCTGAAGTGCTCCATCGCTAAAACCTAATGCTGCTGTCACACCACTGGAGCCCTGAAAGTACGTTGGAGAGGGCAAACATGAGGTGTGCCATGGAATTGACGAGGTGGCCAGCACACGCTCTGGCATGCTAAGCTCTGCAGAGGAATTTATCCATGATGTGATGCTGAGCTTGTGGGCGCCGAACATCAATGTGCAGGGCTGCTTCTGGTGATATGATGAGCGAGGCAACAGCAGGTTCGATCGCCAGCATGCGATCCAGACCCACAGCAGCTGGCTCATGCATAGCTGCCAACACTCAGCTATCTGTGAAGAGGCGCACCCAGGCATCTGGATCCCACCAGCAACCACGCAAATCCCTCAGGTACTCTTCCGATGGAGGGATGGAAAAGGGAGGAGGGGCCTGTCCATGCCTGAAGAAGCCACTTCCCGGGGTGGACACCTCTGGTTGTAGGACGTCCAGCTGCAGTTGTGTCAGGGCCATATGCATGACATCCCGCATCAAGCCATCACCTGATCCACTAACTGTGCTCCGAGACAAAGAAAGTGAACCAGTCACTGAGAATTGAGATGACTGTTCCTCCTCACCTAGAAAATGAGAGGCAGAGGTAGTCAAGGATAACACAACTTCCTCCATAGCCAGCTCAAGCATGGTGGAAAGGAGAGTCTGGTTGCTGCCACTGGCTCAGCCCCCAGTTGGCGTGCCTGAAAATGGGACTTCATCTCCGCTAATTCTGCAGACAGCTGCTACACTCTCGTGGAAAGATCCTGATCAGACTTGGCTATCCTCTTTCTAGGAGAGGCCACAGAGACTGCGGCCTCAGTCTAGCATTTTGAGCACTTAGATGGAGCCTCCTGCCCAGAAGGTGGGAGGTCATTGCTGAGCTCGGGGCAAAACTGGGCCAGCCGAGCCACTATTACAATACAAGGCATGAAGCTGCAGTTTATGCAGGGGTTCTCTGACAGGGCCTCCACCAGATGGTCATGTCCAAGGCAGGCAGGACTCAGGTCATGATCTTCATCTGCCTGGAGCATGGCCTCACAATCTGCGCAGCAGTGAGAGCCATCCATGCTCCCTACTGTAGGCGGTTTATTCAAGTGAAAACTGTAACTCAACAGAGGGGCTGGCACCGCCAGCTACACCCAGGACACAAGATGAGAACAAGGACAAAGGATAGGCCAAAATTGGAAGAGGGGGCACGCACGCTTGCCGTCACCAAAATAGAAACGAGGCCAGAATGTTTAGGGAGGCCAGTAATGCTAACTCGGCCCAACCATCATGAGGTTAGTGAAAATGCTTGGAGAAGACACTCGTCTTCAACAATAGAAAACAAGGAAGAAGAAGACACTCGTCTTCAACAATAGAAAACAAGGCCAAAATTCAGAGAGGCTAACACCGCTAGCTCAGCCCAACCGTTTGAGGTTGGCGAAAAGTGATTTGGGAGAGGGTGCGTGAACATTAGCCTTCACCAATAGAAAGCAATGTTTAAACTCAGAGAGGCTAGCTCCGCTAGCTCAGTCTAAACATTTTTTAGGTTAGTGAAATGTGAGTTGGGAGAGGGTGCGCAAACGCTAGCCTTCACCAGTAAAAACAAGGCCAAAACTCAGAGGCTAGCACCGCTAACTCAGCATTTACGTGTCAAACAATAATTGCTAGAAGGTGCACGAATGCTCGCCTTCCCAAATTGGTAAAAAAGACCAGATCACAGCTGGCTGCGAGTTTGGGTGTGGTGTGACGTAGTAGTGAGATATAGTAGTTGTGCTTTGCCAGTGCTCTGGTTAAAACTTACTTCTTAGTACTGCCAAGCCTTCTACATTTACTTTTTCAGAGTCAGAGAGTCAGAGTAATCTTTATTGACATTGCACTGAGGTACAATGGGAATATGTACACACAGTCATCCAAAAGATGGACTAAGTGTGTGAAGCTGCAGCTAGAATCAGCGCGGCCATCTTATTCCTTATCAGAATAATAATCTTAGATATGAAAAAGTTCAACTAAGACACACCTTTACAATAATGTCGAGCAAAAAAATAAATGTTTCTAGGTGATTATCTTGTTAAATTTCAACGAAATGCACAGTGAGTCGTCCATCTGTGCACTACTGCAAATCTCCTTTAGAAATGCAGCTGATTTGACTGTCAAAGTGCACTTATTAAGGAAAAGTTTGACTGAGACACACCATTGCTATAATTTAGAGCAAACAAACAATTGTTTTTAAGTGTCAATCTTGTGAAAAACTTTTTAAAGTCCTCCCGTACACACTTTTGAGGCTGCCATTTGGCAGCCAATCGAATTTTGGCACAGCACCGGCCCACATTTCCAGGTTGTCAGCGGTGATGCGTAACAAACACGACAAGTCAGCAGTGGCACACAATACATGCGACTTATACGGTGAAGCAACATATTTATGTTTTTTTTCCACTTTATTGGACATATTTGGACTGATGCGACTTATACGGCGGTGCGACGTGTGCGGCGGCAAGTACGGTACTTAAAATCTTACATTACGTGAAACTATTCTTTTAAATCAGGAATGACCATTCATTTTAATCAACACTTGCACTCTGCAGGTTTGCTCCAGCTTTCTGAAGACCGAGCCATCCTTAACATGTGCAAAGCAGTTTGGGAATGTGCGTGTGAAAGAATCGATAGGAGGAAAATGAAGGAGAGAAGATTTTGTTTGTGTGTGACAGAACATTGAGAACATTGAGATCTCCGAGAAAGATCATTGAATGGACAGCAGAGCCAGGTGAAAAAGACGGAAAGAAAGAAAAGTGAAAATAGGTGGTTGAAGAGAACAAGACAGCTTGTTAAAAAAGCTTCTGCTTTGGATGAAAAAGTAATGACGCTGCATGATGACAGGTTTACAGTCTGCATGCAGTAAAAACGTCTATGCTCAGAGTGTTGTCTCTGAGATGGAGGAAGAGGGTGAAGGAAAATACAAGAGTAAGAAAGAGATGGAAAGTGGGGAACAATCGGAAAATAAAGACAAAGGTCAGAGAAAGACGATGAAAAGACTGATTAAAGCCTTGGAAGACATTTGGACAGACAGGTGCAAGCACTTGTCTGAATTTTAATAGATTTTCAACAGCAATAGAAAGCATAGTGTTAGCCAGCCACTGATGTCATCAGAAAAAGATGCAGCATACTTTAACACTTTAAAAGACTAACTTTTACATTGTTTTACATCTCATTTTACGTTGATTTTTGCCTAATTTATCTTGCAATGCACCAACAGAGATAAACAATCGCATACAAGAAAAAAAAAACTCATACTGATAAAACAGAATGTCATACATAAAAAAGTGCAGAGAAAACACACTAAAACGAAGCCACAAGTCATTGTTAAGACGTAAACACAGCAACATCCATATCTTGAAACTGGTAACAGCATGCTTTACTTCACACTTAATAAAAATGCTTCTCTGTTCCACATAACTGAGAGACAGAGGAATGACTTCATGGGTGAACCATATATGTTCAGTGGTGCTTGAAAGTTTGTGAAACCTTTAGAATTTTCTATATTTCTGCATGAATATGACTTTAAACATCATCCGATTTTCATACAAGTCCTAAAAGTGGATAAAGAGAACCCAGTTAAACTAATAAGACAAAAATATTATATTTGCTTGTTTATTTATTGAGGAAAATTATACAATATTACATATTTGTGAGTGGTGAACCATGGTGGTGCTAGTATCATGGTTTGGATCTGTTTTGCTGCATATGGGCCAGGATGGCTTGCCGTCATTGATGATGGAACAATGAATTCTGAATTATATCAGAGAAGTCTAAAGGAAAATGTCAGGACATCTGTCCATGAACTGAATCTCAAGACGAGATGAGTCACGCAGCAACACAATGACCCTAAGCGCACGTCGTTCTACCAAAGAATGGTTCAAGAAGAATAAAGTTCATGTTTTGGAATGGTCAAGTCAAAGTTCGGACCTTAATCCAATCCAGATGTTGTGGAAGAACCTGAAGCAGCAGCTAATGTGAAGAAACCATTAACATCCAGAGTTGAAGACTCTGGATGTTAATGTTGAAGATGTTCTGTACAGAGGAATCTCCAGGGAGGTGTGCAGGACTGATCAACAGTTACTGGAAATGTTTAGTTGCAATCATCACTGCATTGGGGATGGAGGTGTCACACCAGATAGCAAACTGAAAGCAAAGGTTCACATACTTTTACCACTCACAAATATGTAATACTGGATTATTTTCCTCAACAAATAAATGACCAAGTATAATATTTTTGTCTCATTTGTTTAACCGGGTTCTCTTCATCTACTTTTGGGACTTGTGTGAAAATCTGATGATGTTTTAGAGAAATATAAAACATTCTAAAAGGTTCACAAACTTTCAAGCACCACTGTAAACATAAAACTTACATACAGTATTTAACATGAACGCCCAAATCCATGTAGAAGAAACACACGTTCACTCAACTAAACAACACAGGAATTATGTCATACACATGATCTGAAACCTGATTTATGTAAAGGATTTTATCATAGGCACAATTTCTCAAAATTACAAGCATATTTCTCCCCAGCCACCCAACCCAGCTCACAATCTTAAACACAACCCAGACTAATGGTTGTTGATGATAATGATGATGAATAGGCCCCATTTCAGTTTGTTCACGGCCAATGTGCTCCTAAACCGGTGATGAGTTTGTATCTGATTGGTTTAATGCCAGGGAGTAGGCTTAAGGTCAGTCTGAACAGTGGGACTGGGAAAGCAACCGGTAGCATTTTTCTGCAAACACACAAACTGCTGGGGTGGGAAAAAATTGGAAATATACAATAATAAATTTAGAAATAACCCAAAGGCATTCCTGAATTAATGTAACATTTAGGTTTATTTTTCAAAATGTCAACTTTATGAGCTTCTTCCCATGTGTTGATATATAAAAAAAAGGAGTTGGGTTCAACAAAGCAAAAATCAGATTTTTATCAGGTTTTGCTCAATTATCTCTGTTGGACTCGTAATAGAACAGCTTAATGTTGGCCATGCTTGAGATGTAAAACAACATCACAAGGTATTACTGTGCATTACATTACAAATCCAGCAATAAAAACAAGCCATGCCATCGCTCTATCTCTTCATCATTTCAGGATGAGCCCTTCGGTGCGTATGTGCATGTGTGTATGTGTATCAATGTGTGTTTGAGTGTGAAAGAGAAACAAGGGTTAAACCATGTTCTCATAGGCAGGTCATGTCTGGGTCAATCTCTCTGGCTCCAGTACTTCCCTGCTTAACCCCTTCATATCCCCTCTCTGTCTCTCTTCCAATCACACACACTAAAAATCAAACGTTGGTGCATAAAGTGCACATGTTAGTTTAACATGAAGACGTAAGAAAAGATATTCATAAAAAAAAAAAAAAAAAGCTTTGTTGTTGTGTGCAAATCAACAACCTCAACTAAAAATACCAAAAAGGAAATAAAAGCATCCACGTCCTTCATGGCGAACACAGGAAATTTAAGGAAAATGTGTATTTACAACAATAATGATAAAAAATAAATAAAAACTTTTACTTCTGTACAGAGCAGCCAAGCACTTGCATTGTAAACAAACTAATGCAAAGATCGTCATGTGATTTTTCATGCTGAACTGCTGCACAAATATTATCTTGTAAGCAACAAACACTAACACAACGCTCTCGATTTAAGAAATTCCCAGTATGTAAACTGCCTGCAGAGATTCCAGTGGTTGCAGCAGATTGGCTGTGACTGATGTAGTCAGTCAAGACTGGTCCCACTGGGATGGCCTCCATTAATTACTGTCTGTCTCGACACACAAAACAGTCAATGGAGTCTTTGATGTGTACATTTAACTGTGACAAAGTATCTAAAGAGATATGTGTAAGTGTGTCTGAGTTATACCTAATTAGCAGCAAAATGGTTTGTTGGGTTGCTTCAAGTAAACTGCAGTGTTCACCAAATACATTTGTCTCTTTTTCTGCAGAGAGTGATAATTATCTGATGTGCTTATATGTGCTACAAGCTAGCAACAAAACTGACCATGTAGTCCGAAGAATATAAATGTGTGACCATAAAAAAAAATGGTGTGCAGGAATGCTCAATTCAGTGATTTGACAAAGAACCACACTTATAATTATACCTCAACTAGCTTAACCTCAGGGATTCAAAAAATTTGTCTGAGCCACTTCCAGCACAGCATGAACCAACATGGGATCTGTGAAGTAAAATCAGCCCAGAAGCAAAATGACTCTGGTTTGTGTGTTTGGCAACATTGTTCTTGTGTTTGATTTTGTTGTGTTTTCAGGCCAGAGAGGCCACTCTCCCATATTTGGCAGAGACAAACAAAAAGGCTGTAAACTCCCCTAATGTTGTTTGGTATGTGGGTTTTGAAGCTGCACAATAAATCTCTTTGGCA
>JARVGQ010001306.1:6712787-6729530 GCA_031762355.1 Hypsolebias martinsi | reverse complement strand
TATATATATATTTAGCGTTAATTAAAGACATAAATATGAGCATTTTCAAAAACTAAAAACTGCCAGGCGAAATCGAAATCTTGTTTTAAATCTTGCTCCTAAACAAGAAAAGAAAACCAAACAACTGGAAATACTGTATTACAAGAAACGCGTTACTGAAACGAGACTTTCATTTCAAATCTCGCGAGATTTCGAAACTAGAGCACAGTGGCAACGAGATTTCGGTTGTGAAGACTTGTCGGAGGGAGAGAAGAGAAAGGCTAAGTAGATAGAAGGAAATTGTTAAAAAAAAAATTGCACTTAGGTGGAGAAAATACAAAAAGTTATCATGGCATCTGGAGATACCCTGTACATAGCAGCGGACGGGTCGGACATGCCAGCCGAAATTGTTGAATTGCATGAAATTGAAGTAGAGACAATCGAGACAGTTGTCGACGACGATGAACACCAGCCCATGATCGCCCTACAGCCGCTCGATGATCCAAACTCGATCCACTCGCACCAAGAGGTGATCTTAGTGCAAACAAGAGAAGAGGTTGTAGGCGAGGATGATTCCGAGATGCATACAGACGACGGTTTTGAGGATCAAATCCTTATCCCGGTGCCTGCCGTGGAAGAGGACTACATCGGACAGACTCTGGTTACAGTCGCCGGCAGAAGCTCGTCTTCGGGCCGGATGAAGAAAAGTGGAAGCGGGAAAAAAGCGTGTAAAAAGAGCTACATAAGCGGAGTAGAGATGGGCCGAAAGTGGGAGCAAAAACAAGTCCAGATAAAGACTTTGGAAGGGGAGTTTTCAGTAACTATGTGGGCATCGGGTAAGTTCCCTGTCCGGTCTGTTGCTTTGTTCTTATGTGTCGGGTGACTAGGCCCCATTCGGAGCCTCGTCCTCTAAAGTAGAACCATTTTCCCCAACTCTAAACAACTTATACCCCATTCGAAATGTTTTTGTTTTTATGGGAAGCCATGTTTTATGTGTCGATGGGCGCCGCCATATTTCCCCGGTCTAGAAAGTATGGCGGCCCGAAAAAATGGCGTTTATTTGGCCGACGAACATGGCGGCGACAGTGGGAGCGAAGCGCTCGCTACTCGGCTGGGCCGCTGTGGCGCAGTTTTCAGTTAAAACAGAGGCGGCGGTGCTGCCTTCAGGAACCCCTCGGATTTTATGTGTTTGTTTTGTTATTTTTCGCAACTGAGATTTCTGATTTATGTCAGTGGCGATTTCAATGAATGCACGAGTAGTAATGTTATTTTTTTGAGAAAAGATGAAAATTCTTGGTTTCAGTTTAGCTGTGCGTGATTTTTTTTCTCGCATGACTGCCGTTTCCAAACATACATATGTGCACAGTATACGTTCCTATTTTCATGAACGCAACATATTGATGAATTTCAACACAATTATTTTTCCAATACAGTATTATTATAATGCGTGTTTCTCCTTTCACACAGTTTGTTAAAATGTAATATTACATAGTATTTAAATAAATGTGTTTGCATTTGTATTTAAAACTAATTAATATGCAATAGTGCAATAGAAATTAATAGTTATGTGATATTTTGGTTTAGGACATTTCTATGTCTCAGACTGTCTTTTTCTCAATTCAGATGACAAGAAGGACATAGATCACGAAGAGCAAATCACAGAAGAGAATTCTCCTCCAGATTATTCTGAATATATGACTGGAAAGAAGCTTCCTCCTGGAGGTATCCCAGGCATTGACCTGTCAGATCCTAAGCAGCTGGCAGAGTTTGCACGGTAAGAGTTGATGCTGAGACCAAACGCTGTTTAAAGACTGCCATGTTGTTAAGAGCTGTAATGTGGGTGCAGAAGTAGGAGATGTAACGCTTTGCGTGGGTTAATCAGCCCATTCAGCTCTCCTTCCATGCCATTTTTGTGTTAAATTAAGAATGGATTAAAACCCTTAAGTGTGCCTCCCACAAATTATTAGTCACATAGATATTTTTACATCATGCCATGTTTGCAATATGTATTGAACAAGTTTTTAAATAATGTCACTATTTTTTATTTGTTCTGCAGAATGAAGCCAAGAAAAATAAAAGAAGACGATGCGCCCAGAACGATAGCTTGTCCTCATAAAGTGAGTGTGATATTTCATTCAGTGCATACATTTTGTAGCAAAAATTGCAGACTGAGTAGGCAAACATGAGTTGGACGAATTGCGACATTCTTATCAGCACCCACTTTTTCAGAGCCTGCAGGCATATATGCAATTAATAACTGCAGATAAATCAGCTTTGCTGTGTTATTTTTTTTTCCTCTTTAAGGGATGCACAAAGATGTTCAGGGACAACTCGGCAATGAGAAAACACTTGCATACGCACGGTCCTCGCGTGCACGTCTGTGCAGAATGTGGCAAAGCTTTCGTGGAGAGTTCAAAACTGAAAAGACATCAACTTGTGCATACAGGAGAGAAACCTTTCCAGGTGAGTCTTTTTTTTATCTTAAATGTTTATCATACAGTGACATATATTTCATATTTCTCTGCATTAACGGATTCTTGTGTTTCCAGTGCACGTTTGAGGGCTGTGGAAAGCGGTTCTCTTTGGACTTTAACTTGCGCACACATGTGCGTATTCACACTGGAGACCGCCCGTATGTGTGCCCCTTTGACGGCTGCAATAAAAAGTTTGCTCAGTCTACCAACCTCAAGTCTCACATACTCACACATGCCAAAGCCAAAAGCAGCCAGTGAGTTATCTGTGGATGAATCAGGCGACACGCGAGACAAACGCCTGAGCGATGGGACTCTGTTCGTTGACAGTCCTGTGTTCTTCGGCCTGCTTTGTTGTGATGAGCCTCCGTGTTTTGCCTCTACAAAAAAAAGATTCAAACTGGGAAAACAAAATTGTAAAGTTTTTGAGAACACAAGAAAGTTCAAGCAAGGAACTGACTTCTTTTGACCCGGCCTTCACATGATGGTTTAACCTGGAGGGAACATTTTTAAAGTTTCTTCTCATGAAGATATTTATTCACAATCCCTGCACCTAAAAAAAACCAAACTTATTTATACATTAACAAAACCACTTTTTTTTTTTCAGTCACAGTCAAATGTACATACTTTTGCAGCAACCTTTCAATTTTATAACTTTGCCCAAGTGTGCATATTGTACACGGATTTATTTGAGCGTCGTCGTATGCATTAGGACTGTTTTGTTGGTTTTCCTGGAAAAGGTTTCAACGTTTTGTTTTACTTGCCCTTTCTCCTCTAGGACGTTTGAGGGGACACAGAATCATGTGGGTTTTGTTTTGTTGCCCTTTCACTAGTCATCAACCATTAAAATATTTTTCCTGTTACTGTACACCACAAATACATGTGATTTGTCTTCTCATGTAGACGCATCCTAATTTTTTTTGTAATCAGCTCTTTGAGTTTTCCGTATCATTAAGAGACAAATCCTTGGGCTGTACTAAATGTAGTGAAAAATAAAGCAACTCAGGTTAGCACAATTGTGACTTTTATTTTTTCCTGTAATGTGGAAATATAACATAAATGTACCAGCTTCAAGTATATTGTATTTGTACAACTGATAGTTGTCATTGGCAGGTATGAGATGACATCTAGTTGACGACAGTAGGGTTTTGTTTTGTTGAGTAACATGACACCCTCAGTGCAAAGTGGATATAAGAAGAATTTGCAATGGAAATTAGGTTTTATTAACTCGCTGGTCACTCGTCTGCAGCAAAGTTCTCTGACGCTTTCAGGGCTTCAGCTAAGTACAAAAGCTAACGTTTACAAAGTAATTTACTCGTCCTTACCAAACACACAAGGTCTTAAATTTACTGTATTGAACTGTGAAGTAATAACATTGTTTGAAAAATAAAGGGTCGAGAGAGATCCCATTCAGTGTTTTATGCATACACATCGGACTCCGTTTTGCATTTTAATGAACTATCGCTTTTAATAAACCACAGAAAAAACAGCCACTTTCACAACTTATTTTAGGCTTTTCCAAAAACAAACAATAAAATCAAGTGCAATAAGTAGTAAAACTGCAGATGTAAAACACATTAGTGCATTTTTTTATGTTAGCCACTTAAGGCCACAAAATATAGTAAAATAAGCCAGTTAAATTTGTTCCTGTTTAATTAAACCATGAGTGACAGAACTGCATGTGGCTTTAACTAAAGTTGATCTTAGCTCATCCCTGCCGAGACATTAAAAAAAAAAAAAAAACTTTAATGATTATATTTGATGTTAGAATACTTTACAGATCTTCACATTTCAGTAGTTTCTTTAAGCAACGAGTCAAGCCCTTCTAAGTTCTGGGAATCTTAACGGTGAACATTTAAAGCAGAGGATTACTGCTAATGCCAGTCATTATCTAGATTTGTAGGGAAATCCATTCCGGTAAAGATGCATAGAATAACAGAAAAGGGCAACTGCGTTACTTTGAAGACTCCAAATTTGAAGATAAAATCACTAAAACTGCATGCCTTATAAAGTTATTATTTAAAAGATGACATTAAATAGGTTAAAAAATTGTAACCAATAAAAACATTCTATCTAATTAAAATAAGATTTGAACCGTGCATGTGTTTCAGAATAAAACAGCAGAAATCACCAGTAGTTTGATTCCACTGTTCTGCTTTTCAGCGTCAGAAACCTGATCGGGAGTTTGCTTTGCTCTCAGAGCAGACAGTTTTTTTAACATTTGGATAAACTTGTTTAGTCCATTATGAGTGCAGCCAGCAGTGCAGGGTAGTTTGGCGTCCCCCAGCCGGTAACGGGGTCCCAGGACGGTGCTGCACAGAAGCCCTTTCCCTGAACCTGCTCATCCAGACAGCCCAGGTGACAACCTTCAGTCACCTGAAGAAAAACACAAACAGCGTTTATTAGACAACGACTGCACAATGAGTTGCAACACATTTTCTTTAAAAACAAAACTACCTAACTGGATCCTTTCGACTTCATTTTTTTAATTTTCACTGGAAGCAACAAAGGAAAATCAAGCCTTCCCTGTAGTTCTAACTTACATCAAACAGCCCCTGTTGTTTGAGCTTGTAGAGGCGAGGGTTGAAGAAGCCCAGCGGAGGCTGACCCTTCAACAAGCGCTGATCATTGATGAGGGAAAGAATGCCTCCAAACACAGGGGTCGATGCCTGGAGGGGCGGAGGACTGCATGCAAGTCACTAAAGATAAGCGAAGGTGCAAATACTTAAAATGATACGTTATCAGTACTGTAAAACATTTACTTATTTCACCTGCTTTGATTTTTCTTTTTTAACTAATGGAGAAGAAGAGAAAAATACGTCTTAAAAGGTGTTTCCCCAAAAGAGGAGTTGTAGCCAACATTTTTCTGCTGTGCTGGATGGAGCAACAAACTCGTTTAACAAGGGAAGTCTTGCTCAACGAAGGGGTCGAAAGCACCGTTTCTTTTGTTTAAGCAGTCATCTATACTAGTCGGACCAGATTTTAGGACAACTAAAAGAAATGGTTCTCACCAGGAAAAAAAAATGTCTAAAGGTGGAAAAAGCCTGAAATTTTGAAATGCTAGCAAATTTACAGTACTGTAGTCCCTCATTCATCACAGGGAATCCATACACTGAAGACCTGCGATAAGTAAAAAAAAACACCAAGTAGGATTCTTAGATCGGATTGAAATGTACAGTATTTGGATTAAAAAATCCTATTGTTTACATGAGCACAATCTGATCATGGTGAGTGTTTACATGCAGCGGCTTGTATTCAGAATAAAAGTACTGACATGCAGAGCGGTAAACTATCCTTAAAAAAAATAACACAGAAAAAGAAGTTCTACTTCCAGGAGGAACGTAAACAAACCAGAGCACCCAAAATGGACCCGCGGCAGATTTTAATGACAGTGGAGACGTTACTGCACTCCCTGACTTAGCTACAGGTGATACAGATCATTTTAAGCTCTTTCAAAATTTCTAGTAGAAATGTGTCGCTCACCGACCAGTTTGGCTTTTCTGACATATTAGCATAGCCAGGCGGAAATTCGTGGGGCTGACAGGTCGCACATGCGTAGTTAGTTCAGTTTTCAACAATCGGAATAAAATCATTAGATTAAAGCCCCCAGTATACCGTATTTTCTGGCCTATAAGTCACAACATTTGGCCTAATTTACATGCCCTGCGACTTATAGGGCGAAGCGACATATTTATGGATTTTTCCCCATATTTTTAGACCAATTTTTGGCTGAGATGTGACCGTTTCCACTCATTCTGATGAAAAAAATGGAGCAGTACCACTTTCGGCCGCTAGGGTCCATTGACTGTTCCCAGCTCATTTGTCCAACAGAAGCCTCCTCTGCTTGGACTCACTCTGCTGCAGCCCAGCCTCCTGCTCTCTGGAGCTCTGACCTACGGTACTGTTACCTCAGTTTGACTTTTATCAAAATAGCTCATGAAACACACGACAGATTTTGATGAAACTTAAAGAAAGTAATCACCGAATGGACATTTACAACTGATGAGCTTTAGGAGACGTTTGAGCTAAAATTCAACGTAGTAGTACCGTAGATGTGGTAGCTGTTACCTCAGTGTTTGACTGTTAGCAAAATAGCTAATGAACCACATGTCAGATTTTGATGAAACTTACAGAAAGTAATCATTGGATGGACATTTACAACTGATTAGCGTCAGGAGATGTTTGAGCTTAAATTCGATTTATTTATAATTTATTTTCGCAGCACGCGCGACCGTTTGGAAGAGCCGTCAAAGTGAAACTAATTAAATCAAGCTGATTTGAACATTACATTAATTTTTAAAGGTAAAGTTAAGCTAAGAAACACTTTTTCTATAATGTCAGCTAACAAAAAAAATTTTTTAGGGGTTCATCTTGCTAAATTTTAAAGAGATGCAGGTCTGTTCGCTGCCCTGCAGGTCTGCTGATGCGCGTGCTCGTTTTGTTGAGCCGGCATAGCAAAACTATTTAAATTCAGCTGATTTGACCATTTTATTCATTTATTATGGAAAAGTTCAGCTCAGAAACACTTTTTCTATAATGTCAGCTAACAAATATATGCTCCGCATATATTCACCGCTACATATGCGGATGATAACTACTAACAACGGCCATTTCATGGACTGATAACATCCAAAGCGGCTCATACTACTGTCACAGTGTCTTCTCAAAATCCATTCTGCATTCTGCTCATACAGTTCTGTCTTTCTATTACCCAGAGTAGTACTGCTATCAATAGTATGGTCTCCATGTTGTTGACTAGCTCAGAAAATAGTACCATCACCCTACGTTTACTTCTGGCATCTGACCAGTAAGTAGACTGAATGTTCGTCTTATGGTTTGTTGTGACACATTTTAGTCCATTTGCAGTTTTCCTCATGGGAAAAGAAACCAAACCATAAAGGTTAAAACACTCTCTAATCTGGCTCTGTTTGATTTAGTTTGTTTATTTTTTTTTCTTTCGGTTTCTCCCTTCATCAGGGTTCGCCACAGCAAACTAAGTCGCATGAAAACATGACGATTGTTTTTACGCCGGATGCCCTTCCTGACACAACTACAGGCCACCGAGCTACCACAGCCCTCTGTGTGGAGCAGAGAGCTGCTATCTAGGGTGCCCGGGGAAGCAGCTGCTGGGGATTAAGGGCCTTGCTCAAAGGTCCAGAGTGGGGCAAATGAGGGTGGAGACAGGTGTGACTGCTTCACTTATCCCACCCACATTTTTGATGTTGTCTGTACCAGGGCTTAAACCTGTAGTCTTCCAATTACAAGCTCACCTTCTCTAACCACTGCGCCACCACTCCATAATTTGGGCTATTTATAGATGTGAAAATGTTCAGTTGTGAACATGCCTTTACAAATGACATTGCTGTAACTTTGACTTGTTTTTGTCATTACAGTGCGATTTGAACTCATTTGAAGAAGTTTTATTCTTTCTGCACATAAACTTTTGTTTTGCATTGTGTTTGCTTCAATACTTATATTTTTGAACTCATCCATCCATTATCTTTTTCCACCTGCTTCTTCCATTTTGGGTCAGGGGGGTCGCCGGTGCCCATGTCCAGCAATCACTGTGCGAGGGGCGGGGTACACCCTGGACGGGTCGCAGGTCCATCACAGGGACACAGAGACAAATGAGACAAACAACCATTCACTCTCTCACTCACACGTGGGGACAATTTAGAGTCACCAATCAGCCTAACATGCATGTTTGTAGTCTGTGGGAGGAAACTGGAGTACCGGATAAAACCCACGCATGTACGGAGAGAACATGCAAACTCCACCTAGAAAGGCCCCCGGACCGGGACTTGAACCAGGAATCTGCTCACTGAGAGGCAGCAGCTCTACCAGTTGTGCCACCGTGCTGCCTGCCATAACCACAGACTACTCTATTTTTCACTGACATACAGCGCTATACAAAAGTCTTAAAATAATTCAAGTTTGTACAATTTTTTCCATATAATATTCTTGTAAAGGGATGGCACAGCAGTGCAGTTGTTATTGCTGTCACCTCAGCAAAAAGGTTACAGGATCACCTCTGGTCTAAGGCCTTTCTGTATAGGGTTTGTATGTTTCCCATGCTAGCATGGGTTTTCTTCCACTTACCAGAAATATGCATGTTAGGCTAAATTGTCACCAGGTGTGAGTGACAGTGTGAATAGTGTGTCTCATTCGTCTCCAAGTATCCCAGTGATGGAATTGCAACCTGTCCAGAGTGTACCTTGCTGTTTACAAAGTGATAATGATGTTGTCCGCATCTTGTTCGACGATGGTGACCCTGGCTAGCTTCTGGCATGTGCTCGTATGTGGTTGACAAGTTCGAACTTCATCTTAAATAACTGGTCACAGGTCACACAGTACAGCTGGCCTCCACTGTTGTAGGTGTAGTTGTAGGAAGGTTTAGAAAGGTTCTTGTAAATTTCTCATTTAAGATCTAACTCAGAAAGGTGAGAATTTTCCAAGTTTGAGATGCCTTTCTTGACCTTTGAATGCCAAATTAATCTTTGAGCAGCCTCCTCCCACTCTTCAGTGGCCTAACTACACACAGTCAGATTATGTTTGAAGATGTCCTTATAGCAAAGGTACTGCCTGCCGGAGTTGCGCTTCCCACTCAAAAGCTCTGAGTAGAATATGCTCTTTGGTAGCCTACAGCCCACCATCCGCTGGACGTGACCGCACCACTGTCCTCTCCTCAGTAGGGCTTCCATGCTGTGGGTATTTGAGTGATGAAGAACATTGGCATTTGTGACACGATCCTGCCATTTGATGCACAAGATGGAATAACGTAGCCATTTTATGTGAAATGTGTCCAGCCTCCTAATGTCACCTTTATACAAGCACCAGGTTTCAGCAGCCTATAAAAGAATTGGTAGTACTATGGCACGGTAAAGTGTGATCTTCATCTGCAGTGTGATGTCATGAGGTTTCCACCCACGCTGATTTAACTTGCCGAAGGTGGCAGCAGCTCAATCTATACGTGCAGGAACTTTGGATGCAAGATGGTTGCCATTTCTTATCTGGCAGCCCAGATAACAGAAGTTGGTGACTTCTTCCAGGTTCATCCCATCAATGCTCAGCATGTTAGCATCAAGATCACAGCCTCTTGGATGCTGTTTAAGTGTCTGGGTCTTGGTGGCACATAACTAATCCAAACTTGCAATACGATTCCTGTAAGGCATTGAGATAGCTCTGTAAAGCTTCCATTCTGTCCGTCATCAGGCACACGTCTTTGGCATACACAATGATCCCAAGAGATAGGCACCAGATTCCCTGAGACCCTGCATGGAACAAGCAGGTAACTAAAATTAATGGAATGAGTGGATTCTCGGAAAGCACAGACTGATTTATGGGTATTTTAGCATTGCACAGAATTTAACTGTTTATCTGACTTAGATTAAATTTGATTTAATTGGGCTGTGTGAACTGAGTAAAAAAAAAAAAAAAGATTTGGTTAAATTTAAACTTTAAGTAGCATCAGTAGGGATGGGCTAAATCTCCTAAATGAATCTAAGTCAACATAATGACCTCTGAACGAGAGACACGTCTGTATGTATATGTAGCAGCTTTTATTGTCTACAGCAAAGAGCTATTGAATGACTCTGAAAAGCCAGTGCCAAATTTCTGAGTAAGAAGACAAGAGAGCATGACATAAACACACAAAAAGCAGTTTTACTCTGAGTGTATACTTTTTAATGACATGGTGTAGGGACACCTGCATGTGTTTAAGCATCCACAGATATGCATGTGTAAGAATTTAATTTCCTTGCGTATATATATCTATATCACGTGCATGTGCTTAAAAGAGGCTTCTGAATTTAACCTGTTTGACCGCTACCTAAACTCAAATAAACAAAGCATCTCTTTAGTGGTGTAAATGTGACAGTGCAATGACTCACTGCCTCTGATCTTCCATATAAACAGTGAAAAGTCAGCAGCTGCAGCCAAGAAGCAAAGCTTCGAGGAACCAGATCAACCAGGCATATCCAGAAGCTTTTTGCTCCTTTAAAGTATATTCTTGAATAAATTGAGTTTTGATTTCCTGTGGGCTTTTGTTGGCACACTTTCATTGTCTGCTAAGTCCTAGAGGACTATTGCTCATTCACTGTTACTCAAATCCAGCTTTGCTTCAGGTTGCAGTTTATATACTGATATACTAGAATGTTGTAAATAAAAAATAATTATGCACAGTCTTGGATCCCTTACACTGTACATTTGAACACTATAGCAAAACTGTACTGCAAAATCATTACAAACATTCTGTATACTATAGTAAAGTACACAGACTATGTGCATATAGGAGTAGGACCACAGTGAATGAACGTTTGCCCTAATTAACAATAACTACAGCTGCAGCAAAAAGCTTGAAATGTGCCCAAAATGTGGCAGATTCTAAATAGAAATAAAAAAACTGTAATATTAGTTATTACAATTCAAAAATATAAAAAGTTTGCTAAAATTACCAACAACAACAAAAAAGTTGTGATGAAGACCAAATACACCTCATGCCAATTTAGTCATCGATTACCCTAACATGCATGTTTTTGTTCTGTGGGAGAAAACCGGAGAACCCGAAGAAAATCCACGAGTTCATGAGAGGAACATGCTAACTCCACACATAAAGGTCTGAGGAAAATCTTTGAACTTGTTACTGTGAGGCAACAACTTTAACAACTGTGCTGCAGTGCCACCCTGCAATAAATTATAAATGCAAAACCCAATATACTGTACAGTGCAAGAAGTCTGTTGTGCTTGCATTAACTGTTGTAGAGGTAATGCACAATCTATGTAGAGTTAGGAATGAACCGAGGTATAGGAATCATGAATCATAGGAAAGCAGTGGTCACTTTGAGTCAGGGCTCAGAACAAATGGATGATGCTCCAGCTGCCAGAGAGAGCTACTCACATCTTGAAATCATAAATTCACAATCCACTCTGGTCCTTCTCAAAGAGCTTGGTGTCTACTCCTGTGATTGATTATAGTTTCAGCAAGTTTTGGAATAATGGTAAAAAAGGGGGACATTTCTGTTAGTAATATGCATGAGTGCAGGACTTCAAAAAAATGATTTCCACAACGATCTACACTGTTAGTATAATAAGTGTCCATGTGACCTACTAATCTTGGGTGAAAATTGTGCTCTTATTGTAACAGATCTAAAGATTAAAAGTCAACCAGTCAAGATCTAAGATATGAAATAAACATGTCAAGGTTGTGTTTGTACAAATCATATTTGGAGCAAATTACTCAAGTTGTCCAGCCTTTTGTCTTATTTAGAGAGTTGTTACAGTTGGTATGTTACTTAGGAAAAGAAATAAAATGTAAGGTAAGGTAAGATAAAATAAATTAATCAAACTATCCATGGATTAGGAACTAATTACCCAGTGGCACACAAGCTTTCATTCAGAGATGTATTTAGTAATTAAGAAACTTGTGAAGTTTCTTATTGCTGTCATGATCTGCGCTTGTTTGAACCCAAATGCAGGCGGGACTCTGAGAACTCGAGAATACAGTAAATGTATTTTATTAAAATAAACACAAAGGGCTGACGTGGGAGCAAAACTTACATAAATGAAGTGAAGACACAGAAGGAGACAGGAGCATGAAGCCATTACAGGCCAGTCCACAGACAGGAGAACAATAAGGAAATGCAGAATATAGAGACACTAACAAGGGGATGAACACAAACACCTGAGGAAGGACAACAGGTGGCAGAGGCAGGAGCTGATTACATGAGGGAGAAACACTGAGGAGGGCAGGACAGAAGGATCACAAAACACACAGAGATCTTCTCAAATTGCATGATCTTGAGTTTATTGCATAACAGTTTAGAACTGTGTGAAATATAGTAGAGAAATCTGCTTTATCCAGCTGAGAGCAGGCTTGTTCATAACTCCAAACCCAGGGCAGTAGACAAACTGCAGTGGACCCTTAGTTGTTTGTTTTCAGGTGGATCAGTAACTGTTTGGTTTTTTTTTTTTTCTAGTGATGATGAGATGAAGCTTCATGAAGCACTGAGGCTTTCCATTAAATAACTCGACTCATGATTTGATGTGCCATGGTGCTTCATTTGCTCTACTGCGCCATCAAGTGGACTATGAATGTAAAACTGGTAGATGGATTATAATAACGTAGCTGGTTTTCGAAGTTTTAAGTTGAATAAAAGAAAAAAAATCATGTTTGTGAGGACCCCAAATAAAGTCTAAATTTGATCTGCAAATGATAATCTGTGTTTGCGATGATGGTGATGATGGATTTTTCTGTCTGCCTCTTATATTTCGAATCGTCGCACATGCAAACGAACCAGTTACTGAATCGGTCACGTGTTACGGCCCGCTAGCGTGGCTTCCAACGTCACTACATGCGTCATCAATACACGCCTCGATACACACTCCGTATAAATCCTCCTGAATTACTCGACACACACTTGGAAGCCTCGACACAGAAGGACACACCACTAGTTTTTCCAGTCTTTTATGATGTGAGATGTTGAGACTACTGGTTAGTATTTGGCAAGGTGGATGTATGAGATTTTTTTTTTTTAAGTACATGTATTAGAATACAACATTGTTCACATTTCTATATTCACCTTCTATATTCTATTCTATTCTTCTATATTCTGTACTGTATTTCTATATTCACCTAAATGATATTGTCAAAGATTTGGTTTGTTTATAATTTAACACTTTGGTGGAAAATGAAAAAAAAAATTAAAAAAGTGCAATAAAAATATTTCATTTAGTTTAGACATAAAACAATCTGTTGGTGTAATCTAACACTGAAAGAGGAGGGCACCAACACTGCCAGGGTTAGAGGTTTAACTCCCAGTGGGGCCCCAAACATTTAAAAAATGTATGTTTCCATGGCACTTTGAGCAACCTCTGATTAAAGTCTTCACCAACTGGTTTACATTACACACACTGTAAATATAAACTTCCACAATTTCACACAAAAATTTGAGACAAAAAAACAGAAAAAAACCAGGGACTTAAAACTTGAGGAAAAGCTCAAAGCAGATGGTAGACTATGCTACAGGATGCTAAATGTTCTTTTAATGAGCTGACAGAAAACTGTTTTGGGGTGAGAAGGTTATGTGTATGAAGCGTCTGAACGAGTCAACACAAAGTCAGCACTGTCTGGATTCAGTGGCCAATATGGCACAATGATAAGAGCTAAAGAAAATAAAAGTCAGGATGCATTCATCACTCGCTTCACTCACTCACTGCCAGTGGACATCAAGTATTTACATGTAGGAATCTGTTCAGAATATAGTCTAAAAGTAGCAGAAAACGTTAAAAATAAATGTGTTCTGCAAATTTAATAATTAAAAAAAAAATCTCAAACCAATGTTGAGTGTTTGTCAATAAATAAACTGAATTGAATTCAAGAAAATAACCTAAATAGATTATTATTTTTTTTTTTTTGTTTTTTTTTTTTTGTTTTTTAGAAAGGCATATAAAACAATTACTTAAAAAAAAAAAAAAAAAAAAAAAAACAGACTTCTCGCAAACACAAACAGGCATAAAAAGAACTGCAGCTGACTGACCCATAGACTCCAGGACAAACTGGTCTTGAGTAACAGCCAACGGAGGCTGGACACAAATGGACAGCTTAGACGACTGTAGAGAGGAACTGGCCTTTATTTTCACCTGCAGAGAAGATAATACTGAGTTATTTATATTTCTCCATGGGAGAAGCATACAAAATTTTAAAAAAGGAATTACTGGTAATGGCTTACCTGTACAGTCACTGAAGGGACAGGGAGACCATCGATATCTTGGATAAGAGCTTGCTGTAAAGAACAATTAACAGAATGAAGAGTCTTAGTGTGTATGTCTTTATGTATTAATGTGTAAATAAAAAGCACTTGAACCAGTTTGAATTAGGTTTGTTCACCGATGGTTTGTCTAGGCTGGAGGAAACGGTGGCTGTGACAGAGAGGTCCTCCACTGAGTCTGTTTTGGGGAGGATGTCTAAAATCAGATAAATACATTTTTAAATAACGGGCCACCACTGTTTCACAGTCCGCATTTCACAAATGTAAGTTATTAAGTAACTTAAATTAGTTAAACTATCATGAAGCATTCAAAACCATTTGTAACTTTTGATTCAAAACAAAAGAGGAAAAAAATTCAGCTTAATTTCTGATTGTTACTTGAAGACACCATTATGCTCAAGTGCATTATCTTCACATTACAATCACTTTGGAAGAATATTTAGATTTTGTATATAGTCGTACAGATTGAGTATATGTATTCAGATTATTAGTAGACCCTTTACCACTTCTAATAAACTTCTACCTTGAGTCCGGGTGGCCTCTCTGATGAACCTCTGCAGTTTCTTCATCTCAGCATCCACCTGCTCATAGTCAACCTCCCTGGCATCTACTTTGGGTGTTGAGAAGAAGGAGGGGTCGGTACCCATATATGAGCACAGTAGATGTCCATCTGGGCTCAGACTGACCACAACCCCCTTCAGATCCCTTAGGAATAAAACATGAGAAGGTTTATTTGATAAGGTTTTGTATTTGTTTTGAACCTGTGCTTCCTGTTGGGTCTAAATGACGCCTGAGTTCTGTTTTAAAACTGAAACCTCAGGGGTTATTTTGACCAAAGGACAGCAGGATGGTTATGTTTCTTTGTAGTGGAGCGTTGCTCTGAAGTTCACACAGCGTGTGAAGTTTTGTTCTGACTTTTGAATATGGAAATTGATGATAAGAGGGAAAGCGTAAAAAATTTGGAGTGATGCAATACTGTTTTAACTATATGGTAACGGGTTGCAGATGTGTTCATGCGTGCGTCATTTCTGTTCCAGGCCAGTGAGGCTGTAACACACACATCCACACAAAGACACAAACTCAAATACACAGGACAGGGTTCAGGCTGAGTGAGGCAGCCAGCTTCACACCTGCACAAGAAAGAGTCTAAGGAGGCATAAAACGTTCACAGTTACTGCTGTAGTATTACGCAATTTGTTAAAAGTATGAACACATTGATAAAGTCAGTAAAAGTTGCCTTCACTGTTTCACTGGGAGTAAACAGAAGTTACATTGTGTGCTTTCACACAACATGCCAGAGTTGCTAAATTTAAAATTATCTACACATTTCCATCATGAAATGAGAGTTTAAAAAAACAGGTCAGTGTGGTCTATATATTTTTTCACCCAGCAGACTCTTTTATTCCCACACACCGTATGTTGACTGCTCTATGACCACGTTCACGATCAGCTCTGAGGTGCAATGAGCTTTCATCCAGTCTTTGTAATTTACACAACTGAACAAAAGCACAAGACTGAGTTTGAACACGTGTGAAGGATACTTGTGTTGCGTGAGATCATTTTAATCTGTTCTTTCCAGAAAAGCTAATATACCTTACAATAAATACCATATGTATGTTGCAGAATTGCACATTCAAGAGGAACAACTCCAAATAGGTCATGAAGTTTGTCTAAATCAAAACCATTTTCAAGGATTGTTTTGCTAGACGTTGAAATTATTTAATACAGAATACATCTATTCAGCATGTTCAGATGAGAAACTATTGGCAATTCTTTGTGCATGGGTAACCTGCTTCTTTGTCAAAGTTTCATACATCAATGCGCTGTCGACATAATGTGGGGGGAACACACTGGTGTGTGTGGGGGGGGGCAGAAAATTCTGAATAAAGTAGATTCCATTTCCTGCATTTTTGGTGTATTTCAACAGGTTTTTAAACATCCATGTTTACTAACATAAGTAAACACTTGATTCAATAACTATTTTAGAGAGCGACAGGAAGTAGTCTGACCAACAGCTGTCCTTGTGTGAATAAAGCATGCTTCACTTCTGTCATGTGTCCTAGGCCTCCCATACCCCCGTGTCGAAAACTGCCAGAACTAACGTAATGCTAAGCTTGTTGCACGCAATACAGATGCGTTAGCTGAGATGCTACAGACTTAGAGGTCCCCTTCTCTCATACATCCCAACCCTCCACCCTTGTCGCTAACTGCCAGCACTAACGTGGTACTAAGCTAGCATGCAAAACAGAGGTGTCTCCCCCTCCTCCCCCCGTGAGCGTCCTGCCAAGGCAGATGCCCGAGGGATAACACTGCATGCGGTGTGTTTTTGTAGGTAACCAGGAAAACCTGGAGTGGATTTTTAGTGGTTTGAGTACTCTCCTGTTAATCAAGTGGAATGGATTTGTTCACAAAGAAATAGAAACAGCGCTGGGTGAACTAATATGGAAAAATTGGAAAACCATCAAATCTCTCTCAGGCATCCCCCAATCATCTGACCTCCCATCACAACTTCTCGTTAACTCTGCTCC
>JARVGQ010001306.1:6616648-6628076 GCA_031762355.1 Hypsolebias martinsi | reverse complement strand
AGAGGCAAAAAAAAAAAAAAAAAAACAAGAAATATCTGCAACATTATAGAACTAGTGTGAGATCTTGTTTTTTTTTTGTTTGTTTGTTTGTTTGTTTGTTTATTTGTTGTTGTCTAAGAAGTCTAGTTAAGATGTTGTCAACTGGTCCCTTTTCATTTTATCCATCTGTTAAAGAAGATCCATGTCTGGTGTGTTTTATTGCTAACACTTGCACTCCCTCTTGCTCTTTATCTCTCCTGGTTAATTATCTGTTAGCATCCACTCGCTGCTAATGAGACCGCTAAACTGTCCAGACAGGCCTCAGGCTGCTCTGTCACTGCGAGTGCATGTACGTGCACCTTGTTTTCAGGGAGTTAAACTGTACAGAGTGAGTGTGTATTTAATTACAGACATTGTTTATAGTCCCCTGCAGGTGTGTATGTGTAGACATTCATTTGAATTCACACACACACACGGTCTCTGGTCTGCTGTCACACTGCCAGTTTTCTAATTTAAACGGTATGTTTTTATGAGTGATGTCACACATTTCATCACGTCAGGCTTTCTCACCAGAGTTTCTGCTGCCAGGAACGATTGGACGACGGGTTTATGATGTTGAGTCAAGAGCTGCCACCCGGCATGGGGTACTATGTCTGTTTTTGTGGCTGAAAATGTGTTTGTTTGCTATACAATCTGGTGTTCGAGACGCAGTGATGAAGCGTCTGACACACACTTTAATGGGATTTCCCGACCCGTCATCCTTCCCCCAAACTGTACAACAGACTGAGGCAGAGGTGAATTAAAAGACGAGTAGGAGTGATGCGCAGTGATGTGTAGGGATGGAATGAGTTAAATTGCTAACAGAGGTTTTATTACCTTCTCTGTTTGAGATGTCTTTGACTTGAATCAGAACTGATAACATCAACTTTTCTATATTTTCTGCTTGGTTTGCCTAAAGCTCCGACCAATTTTTGACAACTAAAGGGCTAATAAATAAACGTCAGCTGCATTCACAAGTTTATAATAGTCAAAACACATCGTCTCAAACTCCTTGTAAATCAACACCTGGGATCAGGGAGCTTTCAGATATCCAAGAAGCTCTGCACATTTGAAATTCAATGTTTTTGTTAAGTTGCCTTTATTTAAACTGGTTAGCTTTGGTTTTTCTACACAACCTAATATAACTTACCTGCATCCTGGTGACCTCATCTTCTGGGGTTTGTGTCTAAAGTTAAAATGCCTGTTGTCATTTGCATAAATGTGGAAAATGACCTCAGAGCTTAATTTCGGCTGAAGTAGCTATTCATTCAACCTTTATTTATATAGGTTAGTTCCCACTGAGCATCAGTGAGCATCAAGGACTCATTTACAAGAGAGACCTGTTTCAGACAGATGAAAGTAGATAAGGAAAAGTGAAACATGAGGGGCGGTAAAAAAATAATAAATAAATAAAAATTATCTCGCACTATGTCCTGACCGGGGCACAGTGTGAAAGTTGCAAAAAAAAAAAAAGACCTCGCACATACACATCAGCATACTAATGGCACAATACATTTATGCATGAGGAGACCAACAAAGGTTGTCCGTGAACACTGCCAGAAAGTTCCATAGTCCTGATGAGAGATGGTACAGTGTCCATCAGCCGGCTTAACTCTGATACAGGTCCACAGATGTCCTCAGGAAGGAGTGAGGTGGGGGTGGGGGCGGCAGAGCTTCTTGTTCACATAACCTCCAGGATAAATTTTAAATAGTTGGCCTATTCAAGGCCTAGCGGGGAAGCCAGATTCAGATTACATTTGTTTTGAGACAGGCCAACCCTGCTTGATTGTTTTGTCTGCCTTCATAGTTCTGCCAGTACATCTCAATGGTGACTCCAAACAGCCAAATTTCGTCCGCCAGGCTGTGCTTGTAGTCTTCTCCAAGGTCGATTCCGTCACGCCACTGAGTTAAAGGAGCTGCAAGTGGCCTGCGATTCTCAGAAATCTCGTCCAGCTTACGGCTTAGCTTCCAAAGCATCTGAGTCTGAGTGTTCAAAGCAAGGCATATTCCTTCACACACGCCAGGCAGCCTCGCAACTGTCAGAACTGCTGCTGACGTCTTCTGAATTTGTTGATATGTCAGATATCCACCAACTCCAAAAAGCAAAAATCCTGTTATCATAAATCCAATTATGTACACATCTTCTACATCCACAATGGACAATATGGACAGGCACACAATCTTCCACTGCCCCCAGGAATCCATAGTGTATTCAGTTACAAGTGTCTGTTCAGGGCATGAGAGCTCTCCTTTGCCCTGTCTTCTCGTCGAGAAAATTGTATCTATTGCGTTGAGAGACCAGCTGACCGTATCCATTATTTACAATTTGGAAGATATGTAAAGAGAGGCTCTGAAAAAGATTCACAGGACAAGAGCAGAAGCAGGAGGGAGGTAAGAGTACGAGGAAAATCATCCGGTTTTGTCGAGACCAAGCAGGAAGAACTATGGCATTATCTACACAGAATCATCCATCCATCCATTTACCATCTTTACCTTCTTCCTTTTTGAGTCGTGGAGGTCACTGGTGCACATGTCCAGCTATGAGTTACGGGGACACCTTGTACAGGTCTCCAGTATATTATAGGGATGCATAGAGACAAACAAGACAACCATTCACTCGCTCTCTCTCTCTCTCTCGCTCTCTCACACACACACACACACCTAGGGAAAATTTAGAGTTATCAATCAGCCTAACACCGAATCAATTCATGCACAATTTTTACCTGCTTTTCTCTTTTTGAATGTATTTTTGGATGTATTTTTGGGGGAGTGGTGGCGCAGTGTTTAGAGACGGTGGGCCTGTGATCGGAAGATCGCTGGTTCAAGTCCCGGTTCCGACAACATCAAAAAATGTGGGTGAAAAAAGGTGAAACACCCACACCTGCCTCCACCCTCATTCTCCCCACTCTGGGCCCCTGAGCAAGGCCCTTATCCCCCACCATCTGCTCCCTAAACAGGTCTCTCTTGAAAATGAGTTCTCGTGGCTCAATGAGACTACCTGGATAAATAAAGGGTAAATGAAAAAAAAAAAACATTTTTTTTTTTGAGCCACAATTTACTCTAAAACTTTAAACCCTTTTTTTTCCTTTATGTAAAATCTAAGGCATCTATAGATGTTTTAAACTTGAAACAAAGAGCAGGTTTTAGTTTGACCTTGCCAAGGACACACTTTTTATTTTCTTTGGCTCAAGTTAAGGTAGTTTCTCACTGGACTTCAGCTGATTGCAACTAGTTGTGTGTCTCCAAAATGTCTCAGAATATTCACAAGGATTTCCTTGCATGAGTCTCAGAGGCTCACAGTCTTGTCACTTGAGTTTTGAACACGTTCAAAGAATTTTGAGCTACAAATTGTCTCAAAATAGTCACCAAGTCATTGGTGGGGACCTTGAACCCTTCTCAACCTGCATCAGTTTAGTTTCTATAATTCTAGATCTGTATTTTACACCTCCGTGGGAGCTCTCCTTATGACACATTCAAGTCTACTACCCTGAATATCCAGGTTTACAAACCACGCTGATGATAATTATTATTCAGAAAAACTGGTCCTTTTGTTTATCTTTATTTCAGAAGTGTATTTCAGTGGATTAAATCATAAACAGAGGTGGCTACCAGTGGCCGCTGCTCAATGGGGGGCACTAGAGGGCCGCCCCATCACTCATCACTAATGTGCCTTATTTACTGTGTTTACACAGGTAAGGAATGAGTTAAAGCGCACAGACGTGAGCATGAGTGACAAACCGATGAGTTTCATGACACATTTAAACACTTTATTCATCTGACGCTCTGTTAAGTTTTAAAGGGTTTTTTTATTATTCAGCTTGAATTTAACAATTATACAAATCACTGGATTTTAAGAACACGAAAGGATAAATTCAAAGACTCTTAGCACATTTCCTCCATCATCATGTAGAACTAATTAGTCCTGAAAAACACAATCTACTTTATGTACTCATAAAAGGTAACAAGTTTTAAACAGGTGGCTGCATTTAACGCACTCTAGATAGAACGTGTAGTTTAGGTGAGGCTGCAGTTGTGTTTTTTATCTGAGTTGTTTTCTTTTAGCCAGATATCTGTGAGCATGCATGTTAACTGAGTCATGGAAGTAAAGCTTGTATTTTTAACAAAACCACATCAGACATTACTTATTGACAAAAATAAAAGTATAAAATACAACTTTTTTTCTAAACTTAATACAAGCAACACTTCAATTTTGTCCGTACATCAAGTATCAGAAATGTCTTCTTTAACAGTTTATATCTACAATCCAAACTAGAAACACTTCCCTGTTTGGTCCAGTAAAATCTAAAACAACTACCGGATGGCTGTTTCCACCAGATTCCGTGAACTCATCCTTTTTCCTGCATTCTCCGTTTTTACCATCAGCTCAGACCACAAACTCTGCTCTCCACACCTCTGCCCCCTCTGTTCTGCACAATTTAGTGAAACCACAGTCTCATTCACATTTACACCTCATTTGCGAGGACCCTCTGACTATTGGTTGACTGCAATCATTGAAAATATGTTTGTCAGTCTTTTCAGATTTCATTTTATTTATATAGCGCCAAGACAGAACAGGTCATCTCAGGGCACAGCCAGAAACATTCATATATAAAAATAATAATTTAACATTATTTATCGGAGGAGCAGACTGCTTTGACATAACTCTCATCTTGATCAAGCAGGAAGGCGACAGTGGAAAGGAAAAACTCCCTCATGAGGAAGAAACCTTTAGCAGAACCAGACTCAGGACCAGCGACCATCTGCTTCAACTAGCTGGGTTGGAGAGGAACAGATACACAATGGCAGGTCAAGAATCACGTTAAGATAAAAATAGTATCAAATGAAAACTAATCTTTTTTTTTTTTTTCATCATTTTAAGAAATGAGGTCAATTTGTCCTCCAGTAGTCTAAGCCTATAGCAGCATAACAAGCCAACCCTAATTTTAGGATCTATCGAAAAAGGAACGTCTTAAGTCCACTCTTCAAACTGGACAATGTGTCAGCCTCATGGACAGAAACTAGAAGTTGTTTACACAAGAGAGGAGCCTGAGAACTGAAAGATCTTCCTCCCACTTTGCTTTTGGAAACTCTAGGAACCGCGAGTAAGCCTGCAGTCTGTGAGCAAAGTGCTCTGTTAGGAAAATATGGAACAATAAGATCTGTGCTATAAGTTGGAGCTAGGTTGTTGAGAGCTTTGTAGGTTAGTAGTAAGATTTAGAATTCTATTCTGAATTTGACAGAGAGCCAATGGAGAGAAGCTAAAACTGGAGAGATATAATCTCTCCTATCTATATTCTCAGGCACGGATCAGTGCATGGTGCGTCCACTTAGTTTGGACCTTTCAGAATCTATGTCGGACCAGCAAAGACTCAAGGCGGATAAAAATTAAAGTTCTGCCTGACTTCAAAAACAAACATTTATCTGAATTTGGCTCCCTTGCTGGCCTTGCAGGCCACCTTATCTCAATTCACCTTGAGGACATGTAATCAACACTCTGCCCCCCCACCACCCGCCCCTCTCCCATCGAGGAATTCCACTGATAAACCTGAGGAAACCAGCTAAATAAACATTGTTTCATCATTTCAGGACTCTTGGATTCTCATTGTGTTGTCCTTGGCCATTCCCCGACATCCCTCAACAATGTTTACGGATCTCACCGGAGGGAACTGGCCGACTATTCCATCCTCATCAGAACTCCTATAGTGCCCCTGAGGGTGTCCTTGGACATCCTCACCGCCCTTGTCATCCCCCACGGAATGTCTACATCACCATGTTCTTGTATGTGTGTGGTGTTTTCAAAAGAACTTTCAACACAAAAACAACTGGACTTTATTTGTAACAGAAGACGTTTCGCCCTTCATCCGTGGAGCTTTCTCATTGCTCCTCGGATGAAGGGCGAAAAGTCCAGTTGTTTTTGTGTTGAATTTTTTTTTTAATTTATATCCTGGATGACTGAGAATTTTCACCAGCATGTGCGTGGTGTTTTTTTTTTTTTTTCATTATCAAGGTCTTTCTTCTCAGGCAAGAATAAAGAGTTTGATAGAAATTGTTTGCCTCCAATTCCTACATGTGTCCAGTTTCACTACTTTTTTGTCTGTTTAAACAGATCTCACTTGTAAATGAGTCTTCGAGGCTCAGTGTGATTTATCTGTCCAAACAAAGGCTGAATTGAACTGAATAGTTCTTAATTTATTCTTGTTTGATGAATCATAGCATTATAACTAATGTGCAAACTTTTCAGTTATAGTTTCACTCTACAAACGTCCTCATCCACATAAAGGTCTCTCCCAAATGAAGTTGGTCCTCAAATAAAGGACAAACACATGCACACTCAAACCCCATTTTGCTTTTTACACATCTCAGGGGGGCACTGTGCTCTGCTGTGTAGCAGACAGCAGAGCAGAGATCAAGAAGATCAACAGATGAAAGTGATTAGTGATGAAGAGGAAGTCATGATGAAGGTTTTTCTCATCTTGAGCCCCACAAACACATTACAGCACAGACTGGGACATGTGACAAAATATTGTCAGAGCACACTCAAAAACCTTCAATGTGGGAATGATCGACTCAGCTGCAAAATGGACTGAGAGTTTGCTGGGAAATGGAAGAAATGGTGGAGAAAAGTGACTCATAGGTTGAATCCTGGACAAATTGGTCTTAATGGGTTTAGGGCTTTCTTTTTTCCCCCTTGACTTCTTATATACAGACACTAAAGACCAAAAAGTACTCAAATTTTTGACGTTTTTGTTTGTAATCATAAATTTTAACCCATTGATGCAGCTTCTAATAAACACTTACATTTGACGTTTTTAATAGAAAATTTTCTGACATTGACGCTGAAGCTGTAACCGCTGATCGAAAAGGTTTCTGGGAGAAACAAATCGACTTTCCTCGACTTTAACACCCCGGCAAACAAAAGTTTACGTGCACGTCTTTGTCTATTCCTGGCAGTGTGACACACACACATCTCCTCCACTCTGCGGTTCTCTTTCTCACTTGTGTTTTAGAAGACGGAGGGCTGGATGTCCATTTTTTAACGAGGGCGACAGCCTTTGAAGTTCGTAATGATTCAAAGGATGCACTTCAACCCCCACATCACCAACCCACATGTACACACATATATACACACGCAAACTCGCTCAGATGACACATTGAAAGTCTGTTGTCCCTTTTTATCTTTTAGGCAGCATGCTTTTTTCATAAAAACAGATGAAATTGCTCCCACTATCATTCTCACTTCAACCTCCTCTTCTCACTCTCTTTAGTCTCTAAAAACCAACTGCTTTCTGCTCTCGTTTCATTTTAATATTAGATCGAACAACTGAGAAAAAAAAATGGCCTAGCATTTTATGAATCATCCCTGATGCAGCCTTACATTTCTATGCCGACGACACAGTTGTTTATTGTTAAGATAAAACAGTTGCTATGGTTTTCAAGCTTTTCCGCTTTTTTTTTTTTTTTTTTTTTTTAGATCATCCAGTCAGATTTGTTCCGTCTCAAACTGGTGCTAAACACAGACGAAACCAAAGAGATATTGTTTTCAAACAGGAAGTCGGTCCCAGTAGTCCTTCCTTCGATTTTATCTTCGAATGGTGTTTCTTGAGTTCGTCGATTCCTACAAATACTTGGGAATTCTGGTTGATTCACATCTCTCTTTTAAGCTCCACTTGGAAAACTGGTAAAGAAACTGAACGTTAAACTGGGTTTATTTTTCAGAAATAAGATCCTGTCTAAATCTGAATGCTAGGAAACACCTTGCGACTGCAACTTTCCTTCCCTCCATTGACTACAGTGACATCATTTACATGATGCACCCTGCAGCTGTTGCACCCTGCAGATGTTGGATGCTCTCTATCATGGTGCACCACCGTACCCATCACTGCACCCTGTATTCACTGGTTAACTGGTCATCATCAGCTTCACACAGACTCTCTCACTGGTACATTTTCATCTTTAAATCACTTCTTGTTCTGGTGCCTTCTTACATCTTCTGCTACATGTCACTGCATGAGTGCAGCAACAGTGTGTGCTCTCAGGACATTATTACCTGCAGTGTTTCCTCAGTGCAGACTGAACTTGGCAAAGGGACCTTCTCCTACTAAATGCTACTGTTTCCTGGAACACCATGCAAAAAGACCTGAAGCTCTTGACCTTTATCTTTCTAATGGATTTTAAACAGTGGTGTACTCCACATTTTTCTAGTGGATATACTGTGCTTAGAAACCAAAGTATACCAGTTAATACAATGTAATTGTCAATTTATTTTTGATTTAAACACATTGAACATTTCCAAATTTATTTGATGTTTCTATTTGAATAAATGTAAAACTTTGTACAACATCTGACTTTGTATTAAAGACATGTCATAGATTTTATAAAACAGTATCAAAGCAAAACATGTTCAAGTATTAAGTATTAAGTACAGAAGTATTAATTATACAATAATTTGCTGGATAAACGAATGGAATAAACAAGCGCTACATACAGATAGATTGTTACAGAAGTGTTTAACTGCCGTTTAATGTATCAATGACACTTGCACAATGATATGTCATGTATCATTGGACACTTAAGTGGGTATACTGAAATTCTTGATAGACTACACAACTGATTTTAAACAGCTATTAAGTTCATGGCAAAAAGCAACACAGTCACTTCCCTGTTTTTGTAATTTACACTGCATTATAATGTAGCTGTTTTTGTTTCCTTTTTTTAAATTCATTTACAGTATTCTCTTCACTTTTCATTTTATAAGCTTTTTTATATGGCTGTATTATTGTTTGTACCTCATCTGTGTTCTTTGTTTAAAACAGGTCTCTTGTAAATGAGTCCTTGTGGCTCAGTGGGACTAACCTTTATAAATAAAGGTTGAATGAATGAAGGAATGCATATGCACAGTTGCTTTTTAAACTAATTTAAAAAATGACTGATTTATAGCCATTTTAGTCAAACCTTGAAAATAACATTATGAGGAAATGTGTTAAGTTGGGAACAAATTTGAAGGATTTTCTCTTCATTTAAGTTATTAAATTTCCTTCAGGGTCTAGAACAGGGGTCTGCAACCTTTACAATTAAAAGAGCCATTTTACACCTTCGTTCATTAAATTAAAAGTGTGCAGAGCCGCAACATGCTACAACTGTGGTTATCAACTGATGGCCCATGGGCCACTTTAGGTTTGTTGGAAGGGGCTTTTGTGGCCACTAGGGGTGACATAAAAATAAAATAACTAATAATTTCTATTTTTTACAATTTAAGACAAATTAAAAACCAGATTATTTTAAAGAGAAGGTTTGTTAGTTAATAAAATCTATGAACTATACAAACTTAGGTATTTATTTTTATTGTGGAAAAACGAAGTAAGTATAGAAATAAAGCATAAAGTTAAAGTTTTACTCCTTGTACTTGTTCCAATATCCACATAATTGCAAATGAGATGACATAAAAACTGCTAAAACTAGTCGTTTTTTTTTTGTTGTTGTTGTTGTTGTTTGTATAACAACCAATTCGGTTTTGGTCAAAGCTTGAAAGAGCCGCTGCGGAGGGACCAAAGAGCCACATGTGGCTCCAGAGCCACAGGTTGCAGACCCCTGGTCTAGAAAAATCCAATTCATTGTTTAATTTTCTTGGACAAAAGGTATTTGCTTCCTCCCACCCCAAACTGCAGCCACTTGGTTTGTCTGGTCATATGCAAATGTTTATCCTGTGTGTTTTATTGAAATCTTTACACAAAAACATTTTAAAGTCTTTAAAAACGTCCCATTGTTCCATGTCTCCAGTTTTGTTCTAAAGTATTTTGGTCTGCACACTTTGCTCACCCCGTCCTTTGAAGTGAAAGAAATGCTCAGATTATTGGAATACTTGGTGTTTTTTAAACGTTTTTGTCACATGACGCCAGGCTGAACTTCACACCCAAAAAAAACATGCAAAAGGAAAAAAAAAACGTCCAAATGCTCAAAACGGACAAACTGTGCAAGATGTGCATTTTTTCATGCAGGTTCTTAGAAATCAGAAAACAGTCAAAACGCACAAACACAGATTCAGACATCAGGTCAAACGGGTCTGAGGAAAAAAACACAGACACTTTTCCTTGAAAATGCTGTTTTCTTTGTGCAGTCACCTGCTTACACACATGCACACACATGCACACACACACAGCAACCTGTTATTAACCCTGCCGCCCTCTAATAGGCAGGTGCTGATCAGACCGAGACGGACAGAACAACAGAGAAACGAAGAGTTTGACTGGAGGATGTGGCTTGACGGGAGCAGGCGAGCTTTTATACTTTGATCTCTGCTTCTCTGACACACACTTACACACAGGGGCACACACACACACACACACACACATGTACAGGGACAGACACACCATTAATAAGTGGTGTGTCGCTTTCCGCTCATGGCATTGGGGTCAGGACGTCATGTTGGCTACCAGTGTGTGTGTGTGTGTGTGTGTGTGTGTGTGTGTGTGTGTGTGTGTGTGTGTGTGTGTGTGTGTGTGTGTGTGTGTGTTTAGTGGCTCCTGACTGTCTGGTATTGTTTGTTTCAAACAGCGAGCAATAAAGTTCAAATTGTAACTTTAGTTTTTTTCTTGTTCTGGTAAATTTACAAAGATATGACATAAGCTATGTATAAAGTACTTTCTAATAAAAAAAATAATAATAACTTGAAGTCATAAAGAAAACAGAAAATAAAATGGTTCTATTAGCAGGTGGTACTGTTAATAGTGGCGAAACATTTTTGGTTCTTTCTCAACCATATTACATTTTGCTACAAAACGGTTTCTTTAGCACAAAGAAGGCCCAGATTCTTTTGTCCAAGTCCTTGTGATCACATTTTGTCAGTCATGTGTTCAACTGTGAAAATCTAAATTTACAAGCTGTTTGTGGCTAAATTTCTTTAAACTGCTTAAGCACTTAGAAACAAACTTGCATGTATTTAATTAAGGCTTTTACAACAATGGCAGCATGGTGGGTTAGTTGTTAGCACTGTTGTCTTACAGCTACAAGGTCCTCGGGTATATATATATTTTTTTTTTTTGTTGTAGTGTTTGCATGTTCTCCTCGTGTTAGCGCTTTGTTTTTTCCCCCGGTTCCTCCTGTTTCCTCCTGCAGTTTTAAAACATGCGTGTTAGGCTGCCTTCTGGCCCAGACCTCCATTGAAAAGGGATCTCAGTAAGATTTAAATTAAATGTTTAATTAAATAAAAATATAGTGTGTGCAGTTGAGTTTTTTTCCTTTTGTTAAACTTTTTAATAAAAATATACAAATTAACATGAAGAAAAACGTCTAAACTCATCATTTCATGATTTTGTTAAAGTTATTCGTGCTTTGCCTTTTTGCCATTTACGATGTATCCTCGCTTCTAGTGTGAGACGAATGACAACCTCAGCTGGAGCAACAACACCACCAG
>JARVGQ010001306.1:6514467-6524904 GCA_031762355.1 Hypsolebias martinsi | reverse complement strand
ACATACATACAGACATACATACACATTTTGGCTGCTTTGTTACCGATTTGATTTTTAAGCAATTTGTTTTTTTCAGTTCAACCTTTATTTCTACAGGTTAGTCTCATTGAGCCTCGAGAACTCATTTACAAAAGAGACCTGTTTTAAACAAATAATGATGACAACAGTGGACAATCTTAAATGAAGGCATAAATTGAAAAATACAATAAATGGAAGAAAATTATGTTAAAAAAAAACAGCTACATTATAAAACAATGTAGAATACTAAAAACAGGAACATGTCTGCTTTGGTTTTTGCCAGGAACTTGTTGTTTATAGATGATTATATTCTTAGTTACCAAATGACCTACACCTTTGATGTGCAAAATATTGAAACTTTGATGAAAACCACATTGTTTATCATGTTGGGGCATGTCAGGTGAGGTCATGCCATAGCTTAATTTTTTTTCCACCGGGGAACCACAGCAGTCTTCTTATGCTAAGGTTATATACCTGAAAAATGACTTAAATAAATTAAAAGTGCTCAAATTTATTTCCATCAGAGCTGAGCTGATGACTTTATTTTTATCCTTAACGTGTGTTTTTGTCTTTCCTCCAATAGAAAGAACATCTGGACCTGCCGTTCTGTGTTTGTTTCTTCTTCATGTTCCTCTCAACTCCAGCTGATCGAAGCAGATGGCTGCTCGTCCTGAGCCTGGTTCTGCTGGAGGTTTCTTCCTGTTAAAATGGAGGTTTTCCTTTCCACCCTCTCCTTTGTGCTCACTCAGGATGGGAGACTGCAGCGAAGTGATGATTCCACACAATCTGCTGCTTCCTTAGATAGATATCCATCCATTCATCCATTATCTTTACCCCCTTCTTCTTTTTTGGGTCACTGGGGTCACTGGTGCCCATATCCAGCAGTCACTGTGCGAGAGGCGGGGTACACCCTGGACAGGTTTCCAGTCCATCACAGGGACACAGAGACAAATAACCATCCACTCTCTCACACCTAGAGACATTTTTTTTTTAATTCAAATTTATTCATTTTAAAATACAACACAAAACGATACTACAAACTAAGTTTATACAGCTTATAAATAAAATGAAGGGTAGCAGAAAGAAGAAAAAATCTTATTATATCTGCCCCCTCTTACAATCAATCAACTCAAACAACAATCATCTGTAAGTAAATAAACAAACAAAAAAAAGAACAATTCACCATAATTACTGAACCACAATGCATAACAGTATTTCATATATATTTTTTCAATAGTCCAGTTGTGATCATTTTCTTAAATGAAATCATTGTTTTTGCATTTTTTACTTCAGTCTCCAAACCATTCCACAATCCAATGCCCTGGATTGAGGTTGATCGACCCTTCAGACTGGTTCTATATTTTGGTTTAACAAATATTTCTTTTCCCTTGAGATTATAATAGCTTTGTCATTTAACAAAATATATTTGGATATTCACAGGTAGTTCATTTTTATGAGCTCTATACATAACTAATAAAATATGATAATCCACTAAGTCATGGAACTTGCATAATTTCAGTTGATCAAATAATGTGCTAGATGGGTGACAGTAATGTTTTCTAGGGATTATTCTTATAGCTCTTTTCTGTAGTAAAAAAAATATGAGCTTGACTTATTGTTGAAAGACTTATTGTTTATCGTGACAGGCCTAGCTGGACATAAGCCTTAAATGTTTTCAGTCACTGGTGACCTCCAGTGCAGGTGTCACAATACAGCTTTGGAGACTTTGGGGAGACTTGCTCATCAACGCTGTTAGCCATTTAGTCAAATCTTGCCAAATGTAGTCAAACTGAAACCCCGCCTTTAGTCTCTTGTTTTAAAGAAACCCAGTATATGCACGTTTTGTTGTACTTTCTTGTTATTAGTATCAAAGGGTAGAACATCTGATAAATTTTATGATGTTTTTAGCAACATCAGTGTGATGGAGCAGCCTTTTGTTTGCATGTGCACATGACACAAAGCGTCTTGGGTATTTGCTGTGTCCCTCTGATTCCTGAACTGGAATGACAGGATATACTCGCTGGAATTTGCAGATCAAACTGCTTGTTTCACTTTAAACGTGCAACTGATACAAATCAAAACACATTGCTCTTTACACCTCACTTCCCACATTTACACTAAGGAAGTCAAAACTGTACAAGTTCAACAGTTACTGTAGGAGACAACTGCAGAAATCTAGATAAGAAGGTAACTAATTATTTTAACAGTGAGGAAGGGATTGCATAAGTAGATTTAAACCAGTGGAAAAAGGGGACATGTTTCATTAGCGTCACTTGTGCCAGATCTATATTTGGAGCGTGAGCCCACAGAAACAGACAGGGATGAAAATAGCCTTTAATAACCCAGTTTGGGAGCTTTATTCCACCGCCCTCTTCTGCTTCAAGTAAAGTGACAGACAGCACACTCTGCTTCACACGCTTCATCCAATCACAGTGAAGCTCCTCAGCAGGACAGAAAGGAGGAGACTGTGGGAATCTAGAAAGGGCTGCAGGGATGGACACGAAGCGGTGGCAAGAATGAACTCGGAGCTGTGTGTGTTGTTTGAGAGGCCGATTGAGGAAAAAAATAGAGCTGAATAGTCAAGTGCCTCGTGCAGTCCACACACCAATCAGAAAATAATGGAGTCACTGCTGGGCACAATTTGCCTGCTTCATTGTAGTTCACCTTAACTACCTGTAATTTTATCCAGGTGAAAATGTAAAAATATTTTTACACGTTTTTCAGAATCACAAACATTATAATAATGGCCCTATACTTTAAAATCATACTTGTTAAATATAATGGGCTTTGTGAACGCACATGCTTTGATTTCCTTAGATTTTTTTTTTTTTTTTTTTTCCCCTTCCAGGCTTCGGCTTCAGAGATGATAAGACAGTCCATGCTGCCACACATGTGCATGTGTGTGTTTTTGCCGGTGTGTGTGGAGGGTGGAAGGAGTCTGTTGAAACTCAATCTCCTCATATTGGGTACCCAGTGCCCCCAGAGAGAAAGCAAGAAACAACAGGCCCAGCTGTCCTTAACAATGGACCTGCCCCCGCACCAGCCAGAACTCAAAAGGCTTCATTCAGTCCCCAGGCTCTCCTGGTGCTGCTTCCAGGGAGACCAGCCAGGACATGCTTACATTCATCACAGACATGTCTGTCACTGTTTTGGACAAGCTTGGGTGCTCATCACATGCATGTACCGGTACGTATTGTGACTCAAACTTTGTTCCACAGCGGTGCGTCTTTGTTCATAAATTACACAAAACTGTGATCCTGCAGTTCCAGGATTCTAAAAAGGCTGACTCTCAAAGCTGTGAGTTGCACTGGTCATGTGCATATAACAATATTTAGCTGTACATAATATGGTAGGTATGTACTGTACCATATTTAAAAAATAAATAAATTCTGACAAAATCACTTATACCCAACCTTATCTACGCTCGCAGTAATGATTTACATCATCTAACATTTCCCCGAATTAGTTCTTGAGTCTGTGCCTTGAACCACAGTTGAGGGTCACAACATTTCTGGATGACATTTTAAGAGACATTCCTGATAAATGCAGGTTTGTATTTAGAAAGCAGTATACAAATACAGATGTTTTCAAAAATCTTTCATGATTTTACATCACAGGGTTGTGGTTTGGCCGTGTGTCATGAGAAAGATGTTTTCGCATGAGGCTGCTGAGAGGTCGTTCCCGCGTCACTGCAGGAGCAGAGCTGCTCGGTGTAGATACTGATTATATACGCCGGTTTTCAACATGCTCAGTGGGCCAGTAAGCTGAAGCATCTGCTTTAATTATAACACATGCAAAAACTGAAGGAAGGGGTCAGTTTTAATGTTCAAGGACAGCTCGTAAGTATAAGAGAGCTGAGTGTCATCTTCAGTCGAGTTTTCTGAACCTTTTATGGTAATGTTAAATGTACCGTGCTTTTCGGCCTATAAGTCACAGATTTTTGCAAAATTTACATGCCCTGTGACTTATACACTGAAGCAACTTATTTATGGATTTTTCCCCATATTTATAAACTGATATTTGGCTGAGATATCACCGTTTTCATTCATTCATTGAAAATATTGAACACTACCATTTTCAGCCACTAGATGGCATTCATTTTTCTTTTCTTTTTTTTTTTTTCAATTACCCTTTATTTATTCAGGTCTCACTGAGCCACGCAAACTCATTTTCAAGAGAGACCTGTTAGGGAGCAGATGGTGGGGGTTAAGGGCCTTGCTCAGGGGCCCAGAGTGGGGCAAATGAGGGTGGAGGCAGGTGTGGGTGTTTCACCTTTTTCCACCCAACATCCTCAAAGCAAAGATGGCATCTGTGGTGCTCTTTCTTGGCATAAAACCATACTGCTGCTCACAGACAGTCACCTCTCGTCTAGTCTTGCTTCCACAACTCTCTCCCAGATCTTCATCGTGTGGCTCATCAATTTACTTCCCCTGTAGTTGCTACAACTCTGTACAACACCCTTGGTCTTTAAAATGGGCACCAGCACATCTTCTCTATTCCTTAGGCATTTTTTTCACCATCAAATATGCCATTGAATATTTGAGTCTAAAACCTCACTGCCATCTCTCCAAGACATTCCAAACCTCCACTGGTTTGTCATCAGGTCCCACTGCCCTCACCCTCACTAATCTTTCCCACTTCTTGGTCCACCGCCTCTACAACCTCTACTCTTCTTTCTCTTTCATTCTCTTCATTCATTAGCTCCTCAAGTACTCCTTCCGTCTTCCCATCACACTCTCCTCACTTGTTAGACCATTACAGATCCTATCTTTAACAAGCCTAACCTGCTGCACATTCTTTCCAGCCTGATCTCTCTGTCTTGCCAATCTGTACAAGTCCTGCTCACCCTTTTTAGTGTCCAGCTTCCGATACAACTCATCATAATGAAACTGAACGGGTCCGTCGAGTTCAGTCCATGCAGGTAGATGGAAGATCATGGAGACAGCCACCATGACAGGCCTGAACCTGAGGCTGGAAGGACTGAACCACGATAGCAGCATGCCACGATGGCAAGGCAGCGACACAGAAAACTCCACAAAGTGTGTCGCTGTCATACCGTACTGTGGAGGTGCATTGTAGGTGTAAGAAAAGGTTAAAACAAAAAACAAGAACAAAAAAGGAGCCTGTGAAGCTGCGACTCGGCTGAGCGCGGCCATCTTGGACAAAACAAACAATTACTGCAAAAGTTTACATGAAGGAAGATCAAGATTCCTCCATCTCTGGAAACAAATGCTGCCAAATAAACTCAACTCTTTCTTTCAAGCTGAGTACAATTTAACATGAGGTTTTCCCCACAGGAGCTGTTGAGTCAGCCCCGAGCAGTGTTGGCATATTGACTCATTAACTGCTTCTGTGACAGATGTGTGTGTGTGTGTGTGTGTGTGTGTGTGTGTGTGTGTGTGTGTGTGTGTGTGTGTGCGCGCATGTATTGTAATCCACATTGCTCAGATTAACGTCACAGAGTCCCTTCCCAACAGGCAAGCTGTCAACACAAACAGTGATAAAAATGTATTTGAACAATGGAAGTAGAAAAAAATGGATCATACAATGGAAAAAAAAGACAAATTTAAGAGAAGAGAGACCCCGTGACAAATATTAAAACATTTTTAAATACCGTACTTTTTGAAGGCAAGTATGAATGGAAGACGTAGTTTCAAATCCTTTAACAACCCAAGATGGTGTGAGGTTAATTTATCTGGTAACGAATGGTCTGTCTGTCTGTCTGTCTGTCTGTCTGTCTGTCCACGTGTTCATTCATTTGCAAACAAATCAGATTTTTTCTTCTACTTTCGGCTTCTCCGTTTGTCGGGGGTCGCCACAGTGAACTAAGTCGCACGAAGACTTGGCAATTGCTTTTTTTTTTTTTTTACGCCGGATGCCCTTCCTGACACAACCACAGAGCTACCACAGCCCTCTGTGTGGTGCAGAGTGCTGCTATCTAGGGTCTCCGGGGAAGCAGATGGTGGGGATTAAGGGCCTTGCTCAAGGGCCCAGAGTGGGGCAAATGAGGGTGGAGATAGGTGTGGTTGCTTCACTTATCCCACCCACATTTTTGATGTTGTCGGTACCGAGGCTTGAACCGGGGATCTTCCGATCACAAGCTCACCTTCTCTAACCTCTTTGCCACCACTGCACAAATCAGACTATTTAACAATATTAATTTAATCTAAAGGGTAACTGTGCCTAATGCATTTTTTAAATAAATAATAATAATAATGGTAACAATGCAACCTGCTGAGTATGGCCCTGTGTGATAAAACAAAGTAATTGGAGATGGTTGAGAAAAATATATTTAAAATTCTAATGAGGATCTTTTGATAATATTTGTTTATGTCTAACTGTTTTATTTATTTTATTTCATTTTTTTCTGTTTGTTCTTAACCTCCTTGTGATGCACTTTGGTCAACGTTGTTGTTTTTAAAGGTGCTATAAAACTAAAACTGACATTAATTAATAGAACATTCACAGAAGCAACATTGATTTTGAAACATGACTAAACACTAAAGTTGCTCTGTCATTCATTATTATTACAGTTATTAATATGATAATAATTATTGATAATAATTATTATCATTATTTCAACTGCTCCCATCCTTAGGGGTCACCACAGCGAGCTGAATTGCTTGAAGAAAATAAAACAGTCTGTCATCGAATTCAAGAAAATAAAACAGAGAGTGAAAATAAAAACACGCAATGGATGATTCAACAGACATTTTTTAAATGCCTGTTGGACCACGTCTTTAATCTTGAAGAAGGAAACAGTCGTCATACATGTAGAGAATGTTATCGGCCCTATCTAAAGACTGATACAGGAAAAGAAAGTCAAAGTGACTAACATTTCTCTGCAACCAGGAGATACTGACGGAGTGTTTTGGAAAACAACCAACACATGCTTTTGTGTTCAAACTTCAATGTGCCTCAAAGAGAATAGAACAAAAGACTTGTTTAATGATAATGATAAAAAAAAATGCAGCAGTTCCTTTGTTTAGTCTCACTATCTCTAATTATTCTGAAATCAGTTCTCTGTCATGTCATCTATTTCAGGACTCTTCTGGTTTAAAGTATTCCTCCATGATTAATTTATGTTTGGAATGAATGTGTTGCACTTAATGATCAGCTGGAACTGATGTCACCGCTTAGCGGTTAAACATTAGCTTTACATTTCCGGCAATCACTGCTCAGCACAATCAGCGAAGACACTGGTGCACGATACAAACCTCTTCTGTGTGACAGTGCATTGTATTTTGGAATTTGGTGTTTCAGTTGCAAAAAAAAAAAAAAACATAAAAACATTATCATGCATGAAGTGTACTTCTGGAGAAATACACCCGCAGATCGCAGTAGTTTTGTTTTTGAACCTGTCACGTCTGCTAACATACTGTTCAAAGAACATTGAGCAACAAGTGTCTTGTGGTATTTTTCTTTCAAACAGAGTGACTTCATGCTGAAAGATTTTGTCTTCCTTGTGGAAAACTTGTTGATGTCACTGACTGGGATGTACAATCTCAAACGGACCTTCAGACTCAGTCCTGGAATGAAACATTTGTTTCATGCAACCTGGTGACCTGGTACTTGTATTTTAGTAGAAGAAACTAAAAAAAAAAAAAAAAAAAAAAAAAAAAAAAAAGGGACAATATGCTGTAGTGTTGCATTAAAAGAGACATGTCAGGAAAAGTATAAATCATTGCCTTGTTCAGTGATGAGCGTCGGACATGTTTCCATCCATCCATTATATCGGCTTCTTCCTTTTTGAGTTGCCGGGGTCACTGGTGCCCATGTCCTGCTATCACTGTGTGAGAGAGGTGGGGGACACCCTGGACAGGTCTCCAGTCCATTACAGGGACACATTGAGACAAACGAGACAACCATTTACTCTTTCACTCACACCTAGGGACAATTCAGAGTCACCAATCAGTCTAACATGCATGTTTTTTGGTCTGCGGGAGGAAACCAGAATACCTGGGGAAAACCCACACATGCATGGAGAGAACATGAAAACTACACCCAGAAAGGTCCCGACCGGGATTTGAACCAGCGACCTTCTGGTTGAGAAGTGGCAGCTCTACCAACTGTGCCCTGTGCTGCCCCTGACATGTTTCTATCTAATAAATTGTGACAATAAATAAATAAAATCCTATTGTTGCTTATTTTTACGTTTGGAATAAGAAAAGCTTCTAGTTGTGCAGCGTTTCACATCCAGAGCTTAAACAAAACCCAAAGTAATTATTTGCTACTATTATAAAAAAAAAAAAAAAAATGTGTGATGAAACCTGCTGAAATTTGATTTTTTTTTTTAAATCAATAGAATAAGAGATTCTACATAATCATGTTTATGTGAACAAATGTTTCTTCAGTTTTACTGAGGTCTTTCTGATTTTGTTAGTAAAACTTAAAAGTTTTCATTGGAGTGAATTAAAATAAATAAAATTGTATTTATTCAGACAAACACAAGCACATTTAAGGTTTTTTTTCCCTTGAACTTTTTAATGAGACACCAAATCTTGCAGCATATAGATGATTTTTGTCCTGCAGGTTACAATCTGTTGACTTTTGAACCTTTACTTTTCACAATGTTACCTGCTCAGGTGCATACTGAAATCTGCAAATTAAAGTCAGAGACAAAAAGTATAGGGAGGGAGCCGTTTTCTCTAAATAATCCAAAATAATCTTTACTTTAGAAAAATCTTCAAGAAAAAAGTTGAGATAATTACAAATCAGTTGTTTTTCATTTCTTAAAAAAAAAAAAAAAAACCTACATTTTCTTTTGTTTGAACAATATTCAACAGTGATATTTTAATTTATCCACAAAGAATTGTTTGTCCATGGACAACATGTTTACAATTTCCCATTGACCAGATTATCACAATTTTTACAGCCCTCTTTATTCTATCAAAAATCTGTGCTGACTGTTCCAAACAGGATCAATCTTTTTAATTGATAATGAAATATTAACTTATCAGAAAAATATGTGAGCAGATGTAGCAATCTAATATGAGAAGCATTCCAAAGTATGGCTTTTTTGGCAAATATACCACGACATAAATAAATTGTACTACAGTGATGTATACTGTAATAATAAATGAATCAATATTTGCATTTTCCCACTGCAATGGAAATGATTTATTGAACAAAAGAGGAAAAAGAAAAAAGACAGAAAGAAGATGGATACAGTTGAGGTCCAGTGCACTGGAAGAAGAGCAGGAACAAGGCGAGCTAGTCCTTCCAGGTAATAGTTACCTGGCCTTGAAGTCTGTAATTTATGCTTTGACAACAGGGCTGCCGCTGGCGACGTTTCCTCTGGGGAGTAACTTTGTGGCAAACTGACGGAGCCGCGGAACCACGGCTCCTTTTGTCTCCCTCTTTGATCATTGATGTTGCGGACCTTTTAAACTAATGCTCTTTGCGTAACTTGGGGAAACCCCCTATTTTTACGCGTGCAGTACCTGTACATTAAGATCCGGATTCTTCTCCTCTGACTCAGAATGGAAACGTGGTTCATCAACAAGTTTATTGAGAGGAATTGGCAAACACAAAATGTTAAAGTACATGAAAACTTAAAGATCATTTATTTTTGTACTTACACAGTAAATGTTTATTGCCCTACATAAAATTTATTTGACGGTTGAAAAAAATCCTTAAGAACATTTTAAAGTTGGAGTCTTTTCCCTCCTGGCACATCGCCTGCCACCTTTCTTGGCAGACTTTTAAACAAAAGCTACGTCCACACTGCAGGTCCTAATGCAGTATTCTGCTCAGGTCCAACTTTTATGTGTGGTTGTTCCCTTTATATTTTAACTGCAATGGCTATCTGACCAGTGTAAACGCTCTATGGCACTGATGCAACGCAAAGACGTATTGTCACATGCAGAACTCTGTGTTTACAGAAATATCTGTATGCTACACATAATAGCATGTATACATAGATTCTGAAGAGGTTGTGCAGTCAAAAACAGCTAAATTATTATCCAGCATGCTCTTTCGGTCCCCTATTTGATCTTGCCTCTTGCTACTCCAGTGCAGCAGTGTATATCTGGAACAGGAGTGCTGTATTGCAAGTATCAAACCCATCACTCTAGTATTGACCGAGATCGCTTTGATAAACATTGGACATGTGTTTGAGTTATTTTTGCATATTAAAAACCTGACCTCCAAATCCAAGGCCATGGTCTTGAGCTGGAAAAGGGTAGAGTGCCCTCTCCGGGTCAAGGAGGAGGTTCTGCCCCAAGTGGAGGAGTTTAAGTATGTCGGGTCTTGTTCACGAATGAGGGAAAAATGGAGCGAGAGATCGACAGGCGGATAGGTGCAGCGTCGGCAGTGAAGCGGGCGCTGTACCGGTCTGTCGTGGTGAAGAGAGAGCCGAGTCAAAAGGCGAAGCTCTCAATTTACCAGTCGATCTACGTTCCTAACCTCATCTATGGT
>JARVGQ010001306.1:6466590-6479087 GCA_031762355.1 Hypsolebias martinsi | reverse complement strand
TGAGAAAGCTCCTCGGATGAAGAGCGAAACGTCTTCTGTTACAAATAAAGTCCAGTTGTTTCTGTATTGAACTTTTTATTTTATTTTATCATGTTCTGGATGACTGAAAATCTTCACCAGCATATTGTAAATGTATATTGTGATATTTTAAAGAAAGGAGGATGTAATGACATGATTATATAACAGTTTACCAACTAGGTGTCAGTATAACTCTTGGTTACATGGTGGAGTAAAAAGGTATATAAGTGAAGATGATTTGATTGTTGTCAGGTGTGACACGGCAGAATAAAGTGGTGTTCAAACAACATGCTGGACTCTCTTGGTGGTATTAAACGGAACACAACAATAACTGCCTGCACTAAGTTTGCTAAGTTGGCAAGCGATCAACACAGAGGTATCTCCACTCCTCCACCTATGAGTGTTCTGCTGAGGCAGCAGGAGACGCAGAGGAGAAACAGTGCAGGCTGCTGGAGAGTTGGAGGTAACCAGGAAAACTTGGAGTGGACTTTTAGTGGTTGAGTATTCTCCTGTTAATCAAGTGGAATGGATTTGTTCACAAAGTAATAGATACAGCGCTGACTGAATTAATGTTTATTGGTAAAAGTGTGTGTGGAGGTGTCCAAATGAACTTTTTTTTTTTTTTTTCACACATTTGTGAACAATATTTGAGACAAAAAGGCCTTTAGTGTACATAGAAATAACCTTAGATCTTTGAGTTCAGCTCATGAAAAATGGGAGCAAAAACAAAAGTGTTGCATTTATATTTTTGTTCAGTGTAAGTCAGTAGTAATCAAATTGAAGGATTGCACATTTCCTGTTGTCTTACGTGTCAGTTGCAACAAAGATTTTGTATAAACTTTTGTTGCTCAAAATATGTATTGTTACGTAAAAGACAAAAGGCAATTGCATAACTGCCTGCATTTTATGGCGACAGGTGATAACTATCGGGTGCCAGTTATTTCTCTGAGTCAATCACCATGTTGTTATAGAGTAATACTTTCATAAACTGTCTGTTATGCTTAGTTTTTTCTAATCTTCTTTAACATTTGCATTGATTATTTTTAGGTGAGCGTAGAAAATGATCATTTTATATTGTAAGCCTTACAGGATTTTATCTCTCATCATGTTCAGTGCAGGAACTGACACTATTTTTTTTATGTGTATCACACATATTAGTTTTATGTTGTATGTTTTCAAGAATGTCAAAGTCATACTCCCTCTCCTCTCTGCCTGACTGGCCAAAACTAATATTATTGTTTGAGTTGGTACCATTTAGGCATGCGGAATGCACGTCAGAGTTTAAGAAAATAGACTATAACATTTATATAACAATAAATAAGGGAGAGCAAATATATGCAAAATGAAAAAAAAAAAAAAACTACAGGCAGTATGATTAACAGAAAAATTGTGTAATAAAATGCAAGTGTATTTTATTTCTGACAGCCAGGAATGAGCTAATAAAAAAGCATGCCAAAACCTACATTCACTACATGATGAAATGCTATCAGTGGTAATCTTATCATTTCAATGACTGTACTCTGGAAGTAAACTAATCCATCCTGGCTTACAGCCTTGGTCATCATGGGAAGACTGGTCCACTGTTTTGGAGATCCAGATCTCCTGCTCCCATTAAAGGTCAGCCCAATGGGATTCACACCGACATCTGTCACCTTCGGCTGGAACCTTTGTTTTGCTTTTATTCTTATTTCATTAGTATCAAAAGTTAGAAATAAAAAATATGCAGACAGGCATATAGGGGTGGGGGTTCATTCTCAGAGGGAAGGGCTGGATGTGCTGACCTACATCAGCCTAGATGATGGGAGTCAGAACTAAATAAATGTCCGTCCCTTCCTTGTGTCCCTTCCTCCGCTGCTGGGAGGGAGCACCATGCTAATATGCTAACATGCTAACCAAAAACATGCATGTTAGGCTGCCTTCAGGCCCAGGCCTCCATAGTAAAAGAGATCTGTGAGCTCAATGGGAAATGTCTGGTTAAATAAAGGTTAATAAATAACTCCCTCCGTACTTTATTGACTGATCTAGTTGTTTGACTCTTTTTGCTTTTCTTTGCTGTCGCCCTCTTTCCCCCCCCATCCTTCACCACCACCCGACCTGTAGCATTCTGTTTGCCGACATCGAGGGCTTCACCGGCCTGGCGTCTCAGTGCACGGCTCAGGAGTTGGTCATGACGCTGAACGAGCTGTTTGCCCGTTTTGACAAGTTGGCCTGGGTGAGACACCTGTTGACACCTGCAGATCTCTGAAAGCGCTGCCTCTCATGTAAATTTAGTAGCCTCAGTGGGTGTGGGTTAGGTTGTGTAACACACTAATTAGAGACCGTTATCGAAATCATGCATCTACTTGACATTAGCAAGCTGTGCGTGTTTACTGTAATTATTATTGTTGTTGGTGTGTTTTCATCTTTGTTGTGCAGGAGAACCACTGCCTGCGTATCAAAATCCTCGGAGACTGTTACTACTGTGTTTCGGGGCTGCCTGAGCCCCGGGCCGACCATGCCCACTGCTGTGTAGAGATGGGAGTGGACATGATTGAGACCATCTCGTGAGTGAAACGCACACTCGACACACTAAAACACAAAGAAATAACGACGCATTTCTCTGAAGGTTTAATTGTGAATGTCTTGTTAGGGTTCTGTAGCGATGCTGTAAATCTAAATGTGACTTGTTCTGACAAATGTGTGTGTGTTTGTGTCTGCAGGCTGGTAAGAGAAGTGACAGGTGTTAATGTGAACATGCGGGTGGGCATTCACAGTGGGCGCGTTCACTGCGGGGTGCTGGGCCTGCGCAAGTGGCAGTTTGACGTCTGGTCTAATGATGTGACGCTCGCTAACCAAATGGAGGCCGGGGGGAAGGCGGGGTGAGCACCTTCTATAATTTGATTCTCGACCTGCCAGTGTGTATCTGTTCCTCCTTCCTGTTCCTCTCAAACCCAGCCGGTCGAAGCAGGTGGCCGCTTGTCCTGAGCCTGGTTCTGCTGGAGGTTTCTTCTTAATGAGGGAGTTTTTCTTCCAACTGTCACCTTCATGCTTGCTCAAGATAAACTCAAAGCAGTCTGCTCCTCAGATAAATAGTGTTAACTTATATTTTAAATACAGGTAGTCCTCGACTTATGACGGAGGTCCGTTCTCACGCGGCGTCGTAAACCGAATTTGACGTAAGTCAGAACGTACAGTACGTAAATACATATGACTTACCTGTTTTACCAAGCGTGTAAACTGACTTTCGACGTAAGTCCATGGTGATGGCCTTCCTTTTCCTCGATGCACTGCCGTCAGAAGAGTCCTCCTTGCGTTTTGGGAGCCATAATGAAGGGCTAATGGCCTACTGGTATGCTAGTGACACCGTCCTCCTCCGTACAGTACTGTATTCCTCCACCGCCGCGTTACAACGTTTAACGTCGTAAAACCGTCGTAAAACAGACGTAAAAACCGATGTAAAACCGACGTAACCGCGTAACGTGAATAAGGGAGATGCGTCGTAACTACGAAACGTCATAACTCGAGACAGTCGTAACCCGAGGACTACCTGCACTCCATTATTAAAACTGACGTGTGGATCAGGAGCTCAAGATTTGAATTACAGTGTTACTATTGTTTTTACATTATTATTATTATTTTGTTATTATTTTTTGCTTGTGTAAAACCAGTTTATGAGAATTCTACAGCAGGCTGCTTGAACCACATCAACAAGGTGCTATTTATCTGATAAATTTTGTTGGCCGGTTTCAGACTAGCGAAGTCTTCGGATGAAAGATAAAATGTTTCTTTCAAGAAGAATCTCTCCAGATGACGATTTAACAATTTTTGTGTGTGATTACAGTATTAAACTTAAGGTAAAAATGCATTTTATTTTGCATTTGTTCATATACGAAATATGATCAGTCTGATTAATCACAAAGCTCAATCACTCAGTAAGTTGTGCAAGTTGATCAGCTCTGCTATTATATTGTTGCACATCTGAGCAGTAGAAATACACACTGGAATCAAACACTGTTTGCTACTGCAATGCATTAACTGAGTTAATCTGAACGTCACTCAATACTCCCACAAAGTTGTCCTTCTCCAAGACACACAAGTGCAGAAAAGTAAATAAAATAAAACCCATCGGACAGATTTTTTTTTTTTTTTTTTTTGAGTTAGACTTTATTAAGAAATCATAACTTGCAATGAAATAGTGTAGATAATGTTCAGATGCATGCTCAATAACCCAGGTAGATAAATCTAACAAGGTTAAGTCAGGTCCTCTGAATCTGTCCAGAGGATCTGACTTAACCTTGTTAGATGTTGTAGATAATGTATAATCATCTACAATTATAATATGTACAATTGTAGATATGGACATCAGATGACAAATGGCAGTTTTATTTATGTAGAGCGATGCAAAATGAAAGTGTTTTATCCAGATTTTTTTTATGTTTGACTTTCTTTCCTTGATATTTATTCAGTGTGTGAAGTCAGTAAAACTGATAAATGCTCAACAGGTTTAATAAAAGTTAACTGGATACACGTTAAACATTTGGAAGCAGTGGTGCTGAATAATAATAATCTAAATAATAATATTAATAATAATATTTTTTTTAATCAGTAAACCTTTGGACAAGCTTTTGTTTAATTTTTGCAGAATGGAACAAAATGATAATCTTCATGAACAACTCAAGTATTTATGTTTACTTTTTATCAAAATTTAGGTTTAAGCCTAAATATTTTTGATTTATGTCATACCAACACTGTTTGGAGATGATTGACATTTTGATAAATTATCTTTCAGGGGAACTACAGTACAAGGATTACAGCTCTTTAAAGAAACTCAAGGGATGACGACACTCAGTGATGCATGAGTAGCTCAGACGTTTGTCTGCGTCTCGGAAGAATGCCTTTTAGCGTTCATGGTGACAACATGAATTTCACTGGAAAGGACTAAAGAAGTGGAAACCACCAACCGGGCAAGAACTCACAGCATCCAGAAGATTAACGACATTGATGGATCAATACTCATTCAAACATCTACAGTCAGTCCTGATGTCATGTGACTTCTGAGTCATTTCATGCATTGTCTGTGTTCTGAACAGGCACCTTCATGCTCTATTCCACCCACAAATCACAACAATAAACAGGTTATATGTGATGGAAATGCACAAGAGTTAGCAAAATGAAGTGAAAATGAATGAAAATACACACTAAAAATGGCTGGATTACTGTAAAAACAATACTAACTGATCACTGGATCAAACATGGACCAAACCAAATACGTAGTTTTAACTCAGCAGGGTTGTGTTATAGTAGTCTGACACAGCTTACTAGGTATGTCATTTGGGTAAATTGTTGAATTAGAGCCACTAAATGTTTGAGTTAAAATAATAATCCAGAATATTGGTCAAAACAATATTAACTGTTATAAACATTAAGTGCCGTATTTTCCGCCGTACACGTTGCATCGCCCTATAAGTTGCATCAGTCCAAATAAAAAAAGTGGGGGGAAAAAAAAAAAAAAAATGTTGCTTCGCCGTATACGTCGCATCTATTATGCATCACAGCTGATGTTTGTTATGTGTCACCTCTGACAACACGGAAATGTGGGTCGGTGTTGTGACAAAAATCGATGGTCCGCCAACCATGGGAGCATGTACAGGAGGATTTTTACAAGAATTTAACAAGGTTAACACTTAAAAGCAGTAATTTGTTTGCTCAAAATTATAGTAAAAGATGTATCTCAGTTGAACTTTTGCCTAATAAATGCACTTTGACGGTTCTATGGCAAGCTGATTGTGTCATTAATAGCTGGTTTCTCTGTCATCCATGATATGGTAAATTCAAAAAAGTGCAAGACAAAAACAGAAAAGTATAAAGTAAATTATAATGAATAAAGTCCAGTTGTTTTTGTCTTGAATTTTTTTGAATTTGTCATTATAGCCACTTTTACCTATTACATGACATAATGACATGCCTTCGTACTGTTACTACTCTGCTGCAATCTAGTGGCTGAAAATGTTACTGTTCTTTTTTTTTAACAGTCAAAAGGACTGAAAACAGTCACGTCTCAGACAAAGATTTGTTTATAAATATGGGACAAAATCTATAAATATGTCACTTCGGCCTATAAGTCGCAGGTTATGCAAATTATGAAAAAAAAAACGCAACTTAGACCGAAAGACTGAAAAATATGGTAATGCGATTTTTTTTTTAGGAAGAAAATCTCACTTTCTAATGCAAAGGTTAAACAAATGACTTGTTCTGTTTTATCTTTATAAGTTACATTCAAAACAAAGCAGAGTCGCGTCCAGTTTAGTCAACCTCTGATATAAAACGGTGCACCGTGAAAAACTGATTCAACTACCAGGTTGAACTTTTTGACCAACATATTTTAACTGAATTATTATAGCTCTTATCAAGGTTCTAACCTTTTCTTTATTTAAAAAATAAAGACTGGTGTTAAATACTACCAATTAAAAAACCGGGTTAATACAAGTACATGGTATTTTAAATGTTTTAAACAGGATTTGCTGCAGTTTGATGAAACTTCGCCCAGGTTGAAAATTAGAGATAAATAATGTTTGCAGTTTACAACAACTCATTATTATATTTTTTAATTATTTCTTTACATTTTCAATGTATTTAACTTAGCAGTATTGTCATTACACCCATCGCTGTCCCACCGTCTGCCCTTGACGTTTTTCTAACTTGCTTTCTTTGTCAACGTCATGCTTCCTTTTCCTTCCTCCCTTGTTTCCTTTTATTCTGCCACCCCCCGCTGCAACGATCCTCCACCTCCTTCCTCATTTCTCCGTCTGTGTTGTGTCTCCCCTGGTTTCTCCTTTTATCTGCCGGGGCACAAGGAGAAGGACGAGAAGGAAGGCTGGCGTCTGTCCCAAAGTCAGTGGGCACACCTGGAGGCCAAATTGGTGGTGTTCCTCTCCTGTGGCACACACACATGCACATGCACATGCACAGAAAGTCCCCCACTCCTTTTCTCACAGACACTCTCTCTGTCTGTCTCTAACACACACACTTCCATTCGCACTTCAAAGCCCCGTGACTACAGGGCTTTGAGGGACTAAACACCGTTTACCTTCAACCCCACTGACTGATCAGCTTCCTTTGCACTCACACACCGGAAGCTCATGCACGTGCACACGCACGCACACAGATAAAAAGTTGGATGACAATGTTTTTGAACCAAACTACCGCTTTCAGCTATAAGTTACAAGTAAGTCTTGTGTTTGTGTGTGTGTCTGAGCATGTGCGTGTTTACACTCGGCTCTGTCACCTCACACATGCTGGCGGTCGCTCTCTGGGCGTCTCCATTACCTTTATGTCATGAATCTCCTGAAAAGGCTCAGCTTACCTGTGTCGTGTACTGTGACACTACTCATCACAAGTTCTGAGATCGTACTTACACAGGGTTTTTATCAAATATATATCAGAACAGCTGAAACGACTGCCATCTTTGAAATCAACACACACACACACACACACACAAAACATCTTTAAAAATGTGCTAACTTCATTTTTTGAGGCTCTATATAATTTGATAATAATGTTGTACTAAATCAACAGTTCATTTACTGTGTCCCAAAGTAAATAAAAGAAAAAAATATAATTTTATTAACGTTTGTTTATTTAACCAGGCAAATCCCATTGAGGTCACAGACCTCTTTTGCGAGGGAGGCCTGGACCTGAAGGCAGCCTAACATGCACGTTTTTTGTCTGTGGGAGGAAACCGGAGTACCTGGAGAAAATCCACGCAAGCACGAGAACACGCAAACTCCACACAGAGATCCCAGGTCCAACCGGGGATTGAACCGTCTTGCTGTGAGGCAACGGTGTTAACCACTGAGCCGATGTGCTGCCAAATTTAATTTTTTTTTTACTTTGGAATAAATGATACATTTGAACCAAGATAGTGTTTCTTCTTTTATATGTACAGTATATGGCTTTACAGAAAGGTTCATCTTTTCATTCACCATTTTACACAGTTTTGTGCCATATTATAATAATGTTTTATGGATTTTACATCCTTGGGTTCCTTTGCAGATGATGTGGTCCTGTTGGCGTCATCGTGTCGTGATCTCCAGCTCTCACTGGAGCTGCACCCAGCCAAGTTTGAAGCAGCTGGGATGAGAATCAGCACCTCCAGATCTGAGGCCATGGTCCTCAGTCAGAAAAGGGTGGACTGCTCTTTTCGGGTCGAGGCTGAGGTTCTGCCTCAAGTGGAGGAGTTCATTAATCTCGGGGTTTTGTTCATGAGTGAGGGAAGAATGAAGCATGAGATTGACAGATGGATTGGTGCAGCAGCATTGCAGTATTGCGGACTCTGTGCCGGTCCGTTGTGGTGAAGTGGGAGCTGATCTGTAAGGCAAAGCTCTCTCTACATTCCTACCCTCACCTCTGGTCATGAACTCTGTCTGGGTAGTGACTGAAAGAACGAGATTGTGGATACAGGCGGTTGAAAGGAGTTTCCTCTGCAGGGTAGCTGGACTCTCCCTTAGAGATAAGCTGAGAAGTTCAGTTATCCAGGAGAGACTCAGAGTAGAACTGCTGCTCCTCCACATCGAGAGGAGCCAGTTGAGGTGGTTCAGGTATGTGGTTAGGATGCTCCATAAGGAGGTGCTTCAGGCATGTCAGACTGGGAGGAGAGCCCAGGGAAGACCCAGGACACGCTGGTGAGACTATGTCTATAGGGTCCAGAAGAACTGGAAGAGGTGGCTGTGAAGAGATGTCTGGGTCTCCCTGCTCAAGCTGCTGACCCCGAGACCCAACTTCAGAATAAGCTAAAGATAATGGATGAATATTACATCTACAGAAATTGATATGTTCCTGATGTATTTAATAAAAGTATTTTCATTTAGCATTTATCTACGTGCAAACTAAAACAGAAAATAAAATTGAAACCAGTTCAAATTAAAACTGAAACTTTGTGTAACGTTTAAAATAAAGGGAAATGGGAGAAAATGAACAATAATAATAAAGATGAAGTTCTTCAGAATTTACGTCACTCTGTAAATTTTACAAACGTCTTACACATGTGTCATTCTTGTCTGCTTTGGGACTGCAGGACTGTTGCAAAAGAAATCCATTAATCTGCACTGGTCATCATCTCTGATTATCATGTTTTCTGACTGACACAAAGAGAGCTGTCAGAAACAAACAGCCTGATAGAAGTTTAACGTAAGATAACTAAAGTTGTGTAATGTTTTGTTTTGAACAAGCAAAAATCAATTTTAACTACTCAATGCATTTCCATTTAAATTTAATGTTAAGTAAAGTTCTGTCTGCGTTTGTTAGAATAAGTTTTAAGTCTGTCAGCTTTAGCATTTCTCTCAGTTTTAACCCAAAGACAACATGAACATGATGAAGCTGCAGAGTGTGGGAAGCAAAGTAAGGTTTAATTTTCATTTTTTGTTTTAATATTATTATTGAATTAGTGTCAAAGCAGCAGATGCACATGTCGGTAGATCTTACTCAACTGACGACAGTCCTCAGGTCTCCCACAGCGTTTAACCACAGCATCACAAGTATCTCGAGCCATTTTCCGCGAGTCATCCATCACAGCCTCTTTTCTCACGTCATCTAAAACAGTTATTATCAGTCATTATAAAACTGTAATTATCACCCACTGCCAAAGGCTAAATGTTTTTACCCACCGTCGTGTGTGTTGGTTGTTTGTAGCAATAGCGAACTGTCATGAACCACAGAACAGATTTTTAATAACACTCAATAACAATATTGGACATACATCTACAGCTGATTAACAGCTGGAGTTGACCTGATAAGAAATGGCCGCCATAGCTAATCGACTTTAGGAAACACAAACACGGAAATAACTCAGCAGCTGTTCGTGTGGTAGTAGCTGAAAGTCATCCTCATCATGTTTTCTGAGCACTAACACATCTCGTGAGATCTTATAACACTGTATGGGATCATGCATCACCTCATTTATAAGGGTTGACCAAAACTCATCAGCATGAAAGGTGGCGGGTGATAAGCATTCCTTCAAAAGTACCAGGTCGTTAACTATAAAACTGTAAACACAACTTGGTATTAAAAAAATGTTCAAGTACTGTGTGGAATAAGCAACAAGGACAAAACAGAACAAGTTCTTTTTAATCTGATTATTGTCAAATAAATCTCAGTTAATCTCAATTCAGTTTATTTCTATAGCTCCAAGTCACAACAGAAGTCGTCCCAGGGCACTGAACAGAAACATTCATATTTAAAAATAATAATTTAACATTATTTATCTGAGGAGCAGACTGCTTTGAGTTTAACTCATCGCAGACTTTCCAGGTCTCTCTTGTAAATGAGTCCTCGAGGCTCAATGGGATTAACCTGCCTAAATAAATGTTGAATGAAAACTCTCACTGGGTGAACTAAAGTTCATTAAAAGTTCATTAGCAGGATTTTGGATTCTGGACACGCCTCCAGAACTCGCCCTGAAGTGAATCAAGAATCAAGCAGGGCTGAGCAGAGCTGGGGCTGAGTAGGAGCGGTGCAAAAGGGGCATAAGTCACTACCCAGATTTGGTGACCCTAAGTAAGGGAAGGAACGTAGAAAGCTCGATGAACAGAGAGCTTTGCCTTGCAGCTCAGATTTGTCTTTACCACAGTGGACTGCTACAAACTGTGTTCTCAAAACCTCAGTAACTGTGCCGGCCCCAGGCAGTTTGGTGCCTAGGCAAGATTCCAGGTGAAGATTCCCTGAGCATTTTTACAAATTTCACTGCAAATTTCCGTACACTCACATGTGAAACTAAAAAGCTTTGTCTTTGATGTTATCGTTCATTTTTAGAAGCCAGAAGTCCAATGAAAATGATTAAGAAAAATACAATGAACTTGAACTTAATACAACAAATGTGGGTAGAAAATCAAAAGCCTATACAAAGTAAAACCTGATATAAATACCAAAAGAAATGTAAACAAGTGACATGGAATAAACTCTGTATAAGTAAGGCACTGCATGCCCATCCTATCATTTTCTGCAGCTTGTAGGGACTGAGGGTGCTGAGGCCTAGCCCAGAGCGCTTCAGGTACACCCTGGACAGATCAACAGTCCATCACAGGGTACAAAATAGCTGTATCACAAGAAAGAGGATTTTACAGTGACTTCTAGTAGAGCTACTTTCAATACTGCATTAACTAGAATTGACAACTCCACCGCCTGGTCATCCTAACACCTGTTATAACACCTACACCTAACACCATCCTCCACCTGCTACAGTTTTAAGTCTCCTACTTTTTGTCTCCAGGTTTTATTGTGTATTTGTTTTGGGTTTTTCTTTTGTCTCTTTAGTCCTTATTGTAGAAAAAATACATAATAACAATCATATGAACAAATTAAAAAATGTCAAAAATAAAATAAAACTGTAGATTATGGGAACTCTAGGTGTGATATGTGGAAACAGCAGCAAGAGTTTTCAAATGTTAGAGCTGAAAAGGAAGTTAAAGTACAGCCTAAAGCCAGGAGTAAAACATCCGATGTGCCATCAGTTCTCTTTTGTTCTTTATCCAGTCATTGACATGAGCTGCACAAGTTTTGTGCTGCTCTTTAAATAATTTAGATTTTTTTTTAATTGACAGATTTATTTGAGTGTCTGCAGGAACTGAGAATTAGTTAAATAATTAACTACACCTGTAGGTAATTATCTTTTCTGACAGTGGTGTCTGTGTATCTGTGCTTTTTTTGTGATTTTCATTTTCTTTCTTTGGGTTCTGTTATTTTCCTGTCCAGTTTAGATCTGTTTTGTTTTTTGCACGTTGTGCCATCTCTCATTTACCCTCAGTAAGCACCCTCAGTGTTTTCCAGTCAGTCTGCCACCCATAGGCGTAGATCCTGGGGAGGTCAGGGGGGTCCGGACCCCCCCAATCTTGGGAAAGTGTAGATCCCCCCACCCCCACACACACACAATAATTCAATAAAGGAAACTGTGTATTTAAACAATATAAATATAAAAAGGGAAAAAAAAGAAAGAGAAATCTGCCATTAATCTAAGAAAAAAAAAGGAATTTTTGCCTCTCCCCCTTCCTTGTTGGCAAATGGTTTAGTCCAATGTGTAGGAGGAACAACAAGCACCGGTGTTACGGTCACAGGCTCCGCTGAGTCGCTTGAAGTGGGAAGCCAGCTGTGTGTCACTGCTGCACAAAGTAAACTACAGTACTAACTTCCAGTAAGTAGCTACGTAAAACATAGGTGAGACAGTTTATTTACTCCTGCTTCTGAGTAGGATGTAACACATTAGCAAAGAAAATCAGACTCTACATTTTGCTTCTCATTACGTTGGTTGTCATATTGATGCGTTATACCAAGTAAATTAAAACTCACTATGAAACTAGTTTTGATTTACTTGATAATAATGCGGCTATCTTCATAGCTAATTTGGTGTAAGACAGCAGTTTATCAGATTTTGCATTTTAGTCGAAGCAAAGTAGCAAATGTCTCGATCTTAGTTAGCTCCTTAAGAGTTTGAAACGTGGGGGGAATGGGGG
>JARVGQ010001306.1:6256851-6268317 GCA_031762355.1 Hypsolebias martinsi | reverse complement strand
TGTCTTGAATTAATTGCTTGAATTAATTTTGTTAAAGAAGGGGCAGATATAATAAGATTTATATCTTCTTCTGCTTCTTTTCATTTCATGTACTGTTTGGTTTCTTTTATCTGTGGTGTTGTAAAAAGTTTTTTCTTGTGTTCTTTTAAACGTGAAATGAATAAATTATTAATATAAATAAAATAAATAAAATAAAATAAAAAACCTTAACGATAGCTTGATTTGAAGCTCTGAGCAAACTCCACCTCAGTCCTCTCACCAAAAAAAAAAAAAAAAAAAAAAACAATGAGAAGCAAAATTGTTGGCCTGGACAAGGAACCACTGAGACCACTGTTTTTAGATAAACCAGTCAGAAAGGACTGTTTCCATGTTCCTTTCAGGCTCTTCTCCTCTGCTCACACTTCCAGACTGAACGTGCAGCAACAAGTTTTGTGCCAACCTCTTTCAGACCTCTCGCGCCTTAAGACAGAACTTGCCGTTTCGCTTTTTGTTTTAGTAAAGATAACATTTTTAGTAAGTTTTGTTTAATGCTGGGAACATTTGCACATTTTAAAACCTTCTTATTCTCGTGATGTTTTGTGCTGTTGTTTGATGGCATCAACATAAATGACGTTTCCAACAAAAAAAAAAAAAAAAAATTTTAAATTGAAGTACTTGCAACTTCTGTTTTGAATCTTGAAGAAGTTTCACCTCTCGCTCTTCCCAGATCTCTGCACACTTTCGTTTTTCTGTTGAGAAAGCTTGAATAAGAAGTGAGTGGTCGCTAGACCAAATGCCTTGTTCTTGAACTGCCTTGTCCTGGATAAACTTCGTCTTCCGCTGTGTCTTTTAATGGTTTAGCTGTTCTGTTGTTGTTCTTCACACCTGAGCAATGAAACCGTTTAAACGTGTCTGTGCAGACATCAGAGGAAGTGACTGAGAAGATGACTGGCCTGCTGGTGCCGACGAACCCTGAGCGTAGTTTCACCATGGCCCTGAACGACTCCGTGTCCCGGCTTCCCAAATCCATCGACTACCGCAGGAAGGGCATGGTGACCTCTGTGAAGAACCAGGTAAAAGCAGGCGGGTTTGTCCACAACAGTCACCCTCACTGCACCATGTGAAGGTATTCGTGTTGTGTTTATGAACTACTGTATAGTTTGAATAGAAGAAATGCAAAACAGGACGAAAAACGTTGAGGGAATTCATTAAAAATGCAAGTGTGGATGCTTCTTTTGCCAGTCCACGTCAGAAAACACAATTTAATATAATGAAATGGAATTTATACAAACAGTAACAACAAAATCCATTACACAGCCAGAAACTGCCTGTTGGGTGACTGAATACATGACAGATAGGATGCTATTAATGGCATACATGACAGATAGGATGCTATTAATGGCACCATCATCATGGTGACTAATGGGCCAAGTTCCTCTCCAGTTCTGTGAAATGTGAGAATGGACAAGCATGGGAGCATTAAAAAAAACAGAGCTTCAAACAATACGATCAAATGTAGCAGTCACATGACTGAAGCAGGAATTCATCCCTCCCATGTCGGTTAACAAAGGGGTTAGAACAGTGTTGCTCCATTTTCTAACACGAGAACGAAATGTTCATTCTGTTTCTGTGCTCAAAATTAAATGTTGCAGTTACTTCATGGTTGTTAAGAACATTTTGAGGTCAATAAGACGCAATATCTTTCGATTGTTCTTTAATTTATCAATAACGACAGGAAGTTTACGAAAACTTGGAAAAGAAAATGTCTTTAAAAGTTGTTTTTAATTCAAAAGCTTTAGAACAAACGAGCCCTGCGTAACTTCATGGGAACTTTTTTAACATTTGCAGAATCACGATCTATTTGGATCATATGAGGAAAGTGAAACAGGACAAAACTGTGAGGAGGAAATGAAATCAGGCTTTTTGAGCTAAGTGTTCCAAATGCAAAATGTTTGATTTAGTATGTTCTTACTTTGAGAAGAAGAAAAAACTAATGTCTGGCAGAAATTTAAGATTGTATTTTATTTTGTGGTGTAGAGACGAGCAGGGCCACATCCAGTCTGTGCATGAATTGAGTACAGCTTAGCAAGGAGCTCATGTAAAATAAAACTGTATTTACATTGTGATGCTTTACATAGAATAAAAATAAATGTAATTATAAAAGGACTTCCAGCTAAAGTTTCCCTTTATTCCAGAAATGTGAACAGTGCAAACTAACAGCAGTCAGATTTCAATCCCGTCACGTGCTGCAGGACTGTGCTGTGCTCTCTGCTAATGGATTTCAGAAACAAAGGTGAAGCGGACTTATTGATGTAATTAGTCATCATGAGAGGACTCACCAACTCAACATTATTTATGTAAACTGCTGTTTTGCTGGATGTATACTAAACAGATGGGAATATGGCTTGGATCTATAATTTTCTGCTCATAGCTAAAATAACAGCAGAAAACCTTCATGTTATCTGAAGAACAAGGCTCATTCTTCAAAATATTTAATTTGAAATCAAATATATTATTTTATGTTTAGTTTTCAGTGTTATCTGGGACATAAATGTATTGTTTATTCCTATGAAGGGTAAAAATTGTGTTTTGGGAATAGAAATAATTTTGTAAAATGTGTAAAAAAAAAAATATATATATATATATATATATATTTTTTAGCCCATTTTCAGAATACAAGTACTAAAGATTTTAATATTTCCAAATGTGATGTGTGCATGTTTTTGATTAGATGGATCAATTATAATGTGTCTGTGAACAATTTGATTTCACTATTTTGTCAAGGTTTTAAGACAAAATTCACATTATTTGGTGTGAAAGTCTTTGTCGCCCCCTGGTGGATACATTTAAACATGCACTTATACAAAAACGTTGCTCCTTTTTTTCATATTGTTCATAAATTATTCAACAGATGGCTGCATTTTTCTGCTGACTAACAACAAGATTTTCATATAAGCAGCTGTTTCCAAAATAATTTAATTTATTATAGATTTTCTATTTTGTTGTTCCTTTCACGGCATATCTAGAACTAGAGAAAACTCGAGTCAACATCTGTGATGGAACTGTAAGAAATCGCCTAAAGGGAATGGGATGTACCCAGGGACGTCAAACAAAAGCTTCCATTAACATCCAAACAAATATATTAATGATGACAATGACTGGGGAAGACGTGTACATTTCAATGATGATATAAACCTGCATGTCAGGAGAGGAGACAGTATCATTACATTTTCAGCAAATGTAAAAGTCTACATTTAAAGCTTGGACACTTATTTCATCAGTTGAAAGGATGTTTGATGATGATGATGACTTCGTTTTTCAAGATGACATCTTGCGACAGAGCAAAGGACATGAACGCTTTTCTTCAAGACAAGTATTTAATGTCCGTGGAATGTCCTAAAAAATGCTACTGATCTCAATCCAGTTGAAAATCTCTGGAGGAAAATGGTCATTGACAAGACTCTAACCTGCAGAGCTGACCTAGGAACAGCCTTTGTCGTGGAGTTTGTCATGAGTTAGCTCCATACCTCAGACAAGTCAAGCTGTTATGAAAGCCAGAGGAGGCGAAACAAAGTTCTGGGACACAGTGTTTTTCCTCACGATTTCATAATTTGTCCCTCACAGTAGTGTGATTCTTTATTTTTTTTCTACTCATTGTAAGAAAAGCAGTTGTGACTGACTAGAATGATTATATTTATTGTTTATTTACGATTTCTCAACACTAATAGCTGGGACTTTTGTGGCATGTCACGTCGTCAGTGCAGTTACAGTGTGCACTCTCAGGCCATAATTATCTGCAGCGTTCCCTCAGTGCGGCCTGAACTTGGCAACAAGGCAAACATGTCTCTCTTGTAAATGAGTCCTTGTGACTCAGTGAGACTAACCTGTATAAATAAAGTTTGCTCTCCCCTCGCAGGGTTCCTGTGGCTCCTGCTGGGCCTTCAGTTCTGCCGGGGCTCTCGAGGGCCAGTTGGCCAAGAAGACGGGTCAGCTCGTTGACCTCAGTCCGCAGAACCTGGTGGACTGTGTCAAGGAGAACGACGGCTGCGGAGGAGGCTACATGACCAACGCCTTCAGTTACGTGAAAGACAACGGAGGCATCGATTCTGAGGAAGCCTACCCGTACATCGGACAGGTAGGAGACCTCACCTGTCCAGACAAGTTGTTTTTAGCTTTGCTTGAGTGAATAAATCAGGGCTGCCTTCATAAAATCATTTTGTAAAGCTTTAAACACCAATGATACCCAACCATGAATATAAAACAGGGATAGCCAGATAAATGATTATACCAGAAATATAAACTTAATGATTTATGATGAGTCACATGAAAGTTCATCATAGGACTAAAATATTTTCTTTAAGTTTACTTAGTTATGAATATTAGTTCTTGTCTATAAATACAAATGTCATGAAAACATGAATGAAGTCAAAAATGTTGTTTTTAATCTCAGATGGCTCAAGCAGAAAAAAGGGGACATCATCATTTCATAATCAATAAAGTAAATTGTGCCACATTTGTTTCTAAAATCTAAATTCAGAGGGTTTAAGTCGACTATTATTTTTATTCGAGGTAATTAAATGTCAAAAAGGCATCTCTATATTCAGAGTTTTCAAATCCATCCACAAAATCTTCCTGACAGCACCTCACAGTGGTTCCTACGTGGAAACACCACATCAGCAGCTTAAATCTGTTTTAAAAAAATCACGAGAACTTTACTTGGTGGATTTTGTGCATTTTAGTTCAAGCTGATCTTAATTTTTGTCATTTGAAATGTTTCCCACAAGAAGTAAATAAGTTCCTATTCGCCTCAGCTTCAGATTGAAACCAAAGAGGCAAACAGTTCCTCATAAGTTGGTCATGGTGACTGCTCTGCCTAATTCCTGTCTCAACCAGAACATGAAAAGGAAAGTGCACACTTCTGATTTCTAACCGTAAATCAGCAGAAAACGTTTTGACCGTGGACGTGATTTAGAAGAAGTGTTAAGGTAGAAACTTCTTCAGGGCCCGGAGCTTTCTGTCGAGTCATTCAGAGAAGTAAATCTGTTCATCAGTGAATAATAACCCCTCATTGTTTGAGCACTGGCATTGTGGTCAGTCATGTGCAATAATGCGGAAGTAGCACGTCGAGATGAGGAGCAAAAACCTCCAAATACAACTTTAAGTATTAATTCCATATCCAATTGTATATTTTACCATTTATTTAATAGAACTTTGGGCTATAAATCTAAAACCAATCTTATTTTTATATTTAAATGTCTTGCTTGGATGGTTTTTGGCCCCTTAGTTTCTGAAAAGAGTGAACATGATGAGTACCAGTATCTTTTTTTTTTTTTTTTAAACAAAAACACAGCCACTAACATGGTTCAGTAATTATCTTTCGAACAGGTCACAACAACTGAAGGTTGACTCTCATACTTGACAATTTCTTACAGTTATGTCAGGTGTACCCCAAGGCTCCGTTCTTGGTCCCAACTCTTTTCTCCTTGTTTATATCTCGCGTTCTGTTAGTGAGGTCTCCATACATTTATATGCCGATGACACTATTCTATATGCTTTTGGTTCTACTCCAGATGAGGTAGTGAAGTCTCTTGCATGTGGTTTTCTTGAAAACCAGCAGAACTTTACTGACTTAAATGTGTCCTTAAATGCCAAGAAAACCAAAATTATGTGGTTCGGTCATGGATGAGGAACCATACCAGTATTTGTGGTTAACAACTATAAGACCAAGTCTTGCTGTGGCTCTGCTGCTCCATCTGACTGGAATCTGATTCCAAAACTTAAAAAAAAAAAAAAAAAATTTAAAAGCCGTTTTTAAAGATATGTGCAAATGTCTTCATATGTTGTCGTGTAACTTTGACATTGAACTGTTGTTCATGTAATTTGTGATCTCCTTGTTTGTTACTGACTTCTATATTTTATAGTTTTACCTATAACTGTATTGTATCCCTTCCCTTGACCCTACAATACCTGTTGGTGCTTGCCAGGGCAGCACTGTAAAAATTGGTTCTTCGTGTTTATAAAGATGAAATGAAATTTACCAGTTGTTTGACACAGATAAACGAACGTTTTTGTCTTGCGTGTCTGCAGGACGAGCCGTGCCGCTACAACTCAACAGGCATGGCAGCTCAGTGCAAAGGCTACAAGGAGGTGCCGGTAGGTGACGAGCACGCCCTGGCTGTCGCCCTCTTCAAAGTGGGCCCGGTGTCGGTGGGCATCGACGCCACGCAGAGTACCTTCCTCTACTACAGTAAAGGTCAGTGGACAAGTTGGTGTTTGATAAGTTGTTTTAGATACATTAGATAAAATGCTATATCATACAGAACAACAAAATGTCTATAAATCAGTTTTATAGATGGTAGGGTAACAATTAGTGTGGTTAAATGTTGGTATTTATTAATTTCTCTGCACAGGCATTTATTATGACAGCAACTGCAACAAAGATGACATCAATCATGCTGTGCTGGCTGTTGGCTATGGGGTGAGCCCAAAGGGGAAGAAGTACTGGATCGTCAAGAACAGGTGAGGCTCATCACCTGTCTGAGCGGTATCAGCTGGCTCCTGGAGCCTCTGATATGAAACGAGTCGTGTTGATTTGGTGTCTGTCAGTTTGGCTTCGGTTTGGAGACGAGCTAATAACCTGGAATGCTCTGTGACTGCCGGCGATGTTCATCTCTTCTCGTCCATGACCGTCTCGTTTTGCTTTGTCCTGGCAGCTGGGGCGAGTCTTGGGGCAAAAACGGTTACATCTTGATGGCACGTAACCGTGGCAACCTGTGCGGCATCGCCAACCTGGCCAGCTACCCCATCATGTGAAGCGACGAGCACAAAGCAGGAAAAGAAGAGGGTACAAGGATGCTTTACGTGGACTACAGCGAACCACTACGATAAAATAACACGTCGTTTGCAGCAAATTTTCCAGCAGCGACTTTGAACCAAACACTTAACGGGGAATACAAACTGGACTTGTTTAAATATAAAATAAAACTGTGCTTTAAAGACTTTTAAACGTTCTGCTGATTGTAACATTGTTCAAATCAAAACATTTGACAGGATTTTTGTTTTAATGGAAGCAGTGCTTGTAATTGTAACCAATGAGGACTGCGCCTTTATTTCTAAATCAGCAGGCCTGAGCTACATAAAGCATAAACAAAAAATGTTTTTGTACAACTATGATGTTGAAATCTGTGAGTTAATGTCACAGCTCCAAGCTGAAACTGTAAAACTAAAGGGCACAACAGCACATTTATCATTTTTAATGCATTCTGTCAATGTGTCCAACCTCAGTTTAGTTACATGTTGAGTGAAAACAACAAAAATAAGAACGTTGCTGGTCAATGGCGGTTCCTTTCTTCCTGCGGGTGTTTTGTTTGATCACGTGTTTTGTTTCCTTCTGTTCAAGCACTTTTCTAATGATTAAAACTGATGTTTTCTATGAAACCGAATAAAATTTTAATTTAGAAGATGGATGCATTATTTGAATTATTATTATTCATAAAAAGAAGGATACGACGAGCATCAGCTCTGAACAGTGACTGAAAGAACAAGACTGCAGGTACAAGTGGCCCAACTCCCTTGGAGAAAGGGTGAGAAGTTCAGTTCTCCAGTAGAAGCGCTGCTCCTCCACGACGAGGAGCCAGTTGAGGTGCCCCCTGGACGACTCCCTGCAATGTTCATATGGGAGAAGACCTCAGGGAAGACCCAGAACACACTGGGCCTCGGAACAATTTGGAGTCCTCCCAGAAGAACTAGAAGACGAGACTGTGGAAAAATGTGTCTGGGCTGTCCTGCTCAGTCTGCTGCACCCACGTCCTGACGACGATGGAGCAAGAGCATCGTGTTGGGTTGAAAACAATCTGGAAATAATACATTGTTCAGTCTTTCACCCTCCTTGGATGGCATTCATCTGGCCTCCAGCTCTAATGGTAAAAATCTTGGTGTTATTTTTGACCAGGACATCATTTATCCCCCACATTAAAAACATTACTATAATATTGCTAAAATTAGAAACATCTAAAAATGATGCAGAAAAACTGGTTCATGCACTTGTCACGTCTAGACTGGACTATTGAAATGGTTCGTTATCTGGGCATCCAAATACTTCTTTAAAAAGGCTTCAGTTGATCCAAAATGCTGCTGCCAGAGTCTTAACTGGAGTTAATGGGAGCGATTAGCTTCTCTCCATTGGCTCCCTGTCAAATCCAGAATTTAACTCAAAATCTTACTTCTAACCTACAAAGCTCTCAACAACCTAGCTCCAGCTTATAAATGAGATCTTATTGTTCCATATTTTCCTAACAGAGCACTTCGCTCTCAGACTGCAGCCGTCACTGTGTGAGAGGCAAGGTACAGCCGGGACAGGTCTCCAGTCCATCACAGGGACACATAGAGACAAATGAGACAAACGTGCACACTCGTCCTCACACCCAGGGACAATTTAGCGTTGCCAATCAACCTAACTTACGTGTTTTTTTGTCAGAGGGAGGAAACTGGAGTACCTGGAGAAAACCTACGCATGCACAGAGAGAACATGCAGACTCCACCCAGAAAGGTACCAGGCCGGGATTTGAACCAGCGAACTTCTCGCTGACAGGTGGCAGTTCTACCAACTGAGCCACCATGCCGCTGTGTAGATAATACACAAATGCCATGTTTGAACTAACAGATGGACAATTTTGAGTTTTTAACCAAAGTTGCTGGATTTTAGTGACAGTTAGACGAGTTCTGTTAGAATGTAACCAAATTTAACAAAATAAAGTGCAGTCAGTCTAATGTCATTATGTAAGAATGCCTGGGTGGACAGAACCAATCTTTTTTTCTACATCCACTCTTTCAGGGTCACAGGGAACTAGTGCCCATCACTAGCAGTCACACAAACTGACATGTACTGTTAGGGCATTTGGAGTGACTATATTCTGATATGAATGATTTTTTTTTTATTTAATAAACTTATTCATTTTACATTAAAACAAAAAAACCAAGAGAATAATAAGAAACATTGCATATTATTAAAAGAAAAACATAAAATGAAAGGTGGCAGAAAGAAGAAGAAATCTTATTTTATCTGCCCCTTTTTGTCAAAAACAACACAATTCAAACAATCAATTCGAACAATAATCTTCTATACAGAACAAAAGAGTAGCTTTTCACAATCTACAAATATCTAGAACATTAAACACTTAACTAAAAGTTTTAGTATTTTGTCAACAATTTAGTTTTCATCGTTTTTTTTAAACATAAGGACTGCTTTTACATTTTTAATATATTTTCCCAAACCGTTCCACATTCAACTCCCTGTATTGAAATAGACCATCCCTTTAAACTGGTGTTGTAAAAATGTCAGTTCCCTTAAGACTGTAGCAGCTTTTTCTCTTACAAAATGCACTTGAACATTTGAAGGTAGTGTATTATTATGAGCTTTATACATTACTAACAAAATATTATCATCCACCAAATCATAAAACTTCAGTAATTTGAATTGGTTAAATAATATATTAGGTGGGTGACAGTAAGTCTTTCTTGTAATAATTCTCACAGCTCTTTTCTGTAAAATAAAAATAGACTTTGTTATAGTTTTGCACTTTTCCACAAATCTCAATATAGTGAATTAAATGTGTAACAAAAATTGTATTATACAGCAAATATAGAGCTTTGTCATTCAAGTCCTTTAATTTATACATTACTGCAGTAGATTTAGATAACTTAATTTTAACAGACTTTATGTGCTGTTTCCACGACAGTCTGTCATCAATAATTACACCCAGGAACTTCACCTCACTCACTCTGCTTAACTCAACACCATCTATTTTGATAGAGAAATCTACAGTTTTCTTGTTATTGCTAAATAGCATATACTGTAATTTATTTTATCTAAGTTTAATGGTAACTTGTTTCATTTAAACCAAGTTTGTAATTTTACAATCTCCATTTTTAACAACTCAAACATTTGTTTCAAATCTCTACCAAAAAAAAAAAGGAAAAAAAAAAGTAGTATCATCAGCAAAAAAGAACACATTTTAGAAGTCCAGAAACTTTCACCAACTTTAATTCAGTTTTAGCAATATGATGCATCCAAAAGTATTGGTAGTGGTATCAATACAGGTGACAATTTCTCTTATTTACTTGGTATCATATCAATATCAAATCTTACAGTATCACACACTAGTAGTTGAAGGATCAAATCCTGGCTAGAGACCTGTCTGGGTGGAGGTTACATGTTCTCCTCGTGCACACATTTTGATCTCTGAGTACTCCAGTTTCCTACCACAGACCAAAAACATGCATGTTAGGCTGACTGGTAACTCTATAAATTGTTCTTAGGTGTGAGTGAGAGAGAGAATGGTTGTTTGTCTCTATGTGTGTCCCTGTGACGGACAGGAGACTTGTCCAGGGTGTATCCCGCCTCTCTTATAGTGACTGCTGGACATGGGCCATGCAGTGACCCCCACAACCTGGAAAGAAGTCAGCAAAAGATAATGGATGTATGGATGAAACGTTCAGGACAGAGAAAAGTAAAACTACAATTTCTAAACTTACACTATTGAGGCTCCATTAGTTTGTGAGGAGACAAATTGGTCTTTAAAAAGGCTAATCGATCCAATTCCCCTTTACCCACCCTGTCTGGAACAGTCTGAGGCGGAAAAGAATGAAAAGACGTCTCATAAATTTCATCCATCAACAAATGCTTTTGATTCTAGCCATGCACCCGCACAGCCCAGCCTAATCAAAACACAAACTTCAGCCAGTGGAACAGAAACGGATCAAAAAGTCACTTTCTCCGACGCTCAGCTCAGAATTTATTGATTGCCTTATTTTTATTCCCTTCTCTCGCCTCCACTGAATTTTCTAAAACCGCTGTAATCACTTGCTATTTGCAGGGCGCCTCGCCGCTGGACTCGTGCCCACTGCTGACAGAGTGCGAACACGTCGGTGTGAAAAAAAATTATGCGTGGCTAAGAATAAGTGTGCGGGCTGGGTGTATTCATGAGGTTTTACATCAATTTTGTTGGAATACGAATGTGTCTAAAAAGGTATACTGTATTTGGATGAAACCATGAGCGGAACTGTGCTGGGTTGAATACTGGTCCATTAAAGGACAGAGGGAGATTTTTATAGATTATTGATCACTTCAGAGGTTACTTCTCTCAGATGTTGTCAGGGCTAAAAATGTACACACAGCTACATTTTCATCTTGATATTCTTTATTTTGAGGGTAAATGTATATTCTATTCCTAATTTCATATCTGATTATAAACATCCATCCATTCATTATCTTTACTCGCTTCTTCCATTTTGGGTCACGGGGGTCGCCGGTGCCCATGTCCAGCAATCACAGTGCGAGGGGCTCCTGATTATAAACACGCGTTGTAAATTCAAACTCAGATTCAAATTTTTATATATCCCCAGTGTGTGTGTGTGTGTGTGTGGGGGGGGGGGATTAAAAGAGGCACGTAGAGCGTACATAAAATTATACAAAATATAAATAAAGGT
>JARVGQ010001306.1:6188927-6203443 GCA_031762355.1 Hypsolebias martinsi | reverse complement strand
ATAACGGCACTGGGGGCGGCGCCGTAAGTCCGAGTTGCCGTAAGTCGATGGCGCCGTAAGTCGGTGACCACCTGTATGTGCTTTGTTGTAAAACAAACCCATTTGTTTTACAGCTGATGTTCCTGTTGAGAACCACTATTGTGTCCCATACTGCATGTAACCCCCACCCCATATCCATCAGGATGAGTAAAATTGGTGGTTTGAGTACTCTTGTGGTTAACTTTTTTATTCCACATCAGAGTTCAATTGTACATTCACACCTCCCCAAACTAAACAGGCTTTCTAGGCAAACGGACTAGAATTAGATTAAAGCGGAATAAACAGGGCTGGTGTGAATGCATCCTTAATGTCCCGAACTCTGCTTTACAAAATGTCTTTTTTTTTCCTTCCTAAAATCATCACAAAACTTCAAATTTAGATGCAAAACAACAGATATCTAAAATGTTGGCCATTTCTAATTATCGTCACTGCAAAGGACCAAAGGCAGATAGTTATGATTTTACCCATGTCTGTCTGTGTTAATACCTCATGAGCCATTGGGTAAATTCTATTAAAACTTGCAGAAAGTAATCAATAGATCAACAAGTGATTAACTGTTGGAGTCAGCTCAATTCAAGTTGACTGCCACAGCTCACCTTAATATGAGCCTAAAAATGGCTTTACCTCGGTCAATTATACAAATATTGAGTTACCCCGATTTTGTCAATGCTGCAAATGACGCTGCGAGTTGGACTCAACAAACTGGCCAAGATTTGTGGATGGGGGATTCAGAGCACACGTGAAGGGTAAAGTCTGCTCATATGAAAGGGTAGATGTGCAGCTGCAGTGCCCCCTCCCACCCAACACCAGATTACACTGACAGATTTCTGGACTTTTGTTGTCGCTGCAACTAAGAAGATGGTTCAACGTCTATTCAGAGGTTTTGCAGATCCCCAGATGGTCATCCAGCACGTGGCCGGAGGTGGGCTGTGAAATGACCCCCCAGCTGGACACTGTGGCCAGGTCACTGATCTCTGGGCCTCAACTGACCCCCCCTGCCTCCCCTGCTCTTCCTTTTTTTAGGCCCAGCTGCCGACTCCACCGTCCTCTTCTAATGGTTCGCCGGCCTCTACAGCCCCCCACATCAGTGACTTGCCGGGCCACGGGGAGTGTCCAGCTGCCCTCCTCTCCTCCCCTCCCTTAGATCCACTAGCCTTTCACTGGACACAGGAGAGCCCTGAGGGAAGGGGGCAGAGTGTAAAAGGATGGGCTGATTTGAGCCCCCCAGTTAAAGGACGAGGCAAATGAGAGTAATGGCCACAAGGATGAGCCACGTGGGCACGACACTGACACGGATGAACGAAAGGAGCCTTTCAGCTATAAAAATGGAATAGTCGCCTTTGGAAATCAGAGGCGACAGTAAATGCATTTGTGAGTGCCATGGTGTCTCACTCATTGTCCCTGTTACATGTCTCGTGGAGCTTAGGAGACAAAGGGGCAGAGAGAAGTGGTGGTGGTGGTGGGAGGGGGGTGAAGCCTAAAAGCATTCTCAGTGACACAGGCACACATGCATCCATATTTAAATACCTTTCCATCGTGTGCAGCTAATGCGCCGCCTCTCCCAGAGACTGGTACAGTCGGATGACTTGGCATAGGCTCACCCAGTGCAGGGGGAGTCATGCCTCTGCTGGGCTGGAGCCGGGCTGCCTACTGAGAGAGGGGGCTTCTGGGTTCGCTTGCCTGGAGTAATGTCGATAAATCAATAGGACACACGTCACTGCAGGCCCAGAGAAGCCACATGAAACTGTCATTGATCGGCATAAGGTGGAGAGTGTGAGGGGTGGAGGATAGGAGGGGTGAGGCTGTGGGGGAGGGAGAATCCAAACGCATTGAGCCGAAGGGTCATCTATCCCTTCTTCCTCCTGTGTTTTCCTCCTCCACTAACAATGAAAGCCATTGCAGGAGTGGGGGGGGTGTCAAAGGTCAACGCAGCGGCCACCGGCCCCTGAACAACATTGAAGAGCCACGTGCCCGTCAATAGCTCTCTGTCACAGCTCACAAAACAAAAAAAATGCCTCAGAAGACGGCCGCCGTGTCGTCTGCCGCGGTGCGGCTCGCCACAAGCTGACGTGCGGTGTTCACGCATGACTTTTCACTCTGCTGTCGTTTCTTTTTGACATCCGCTGCGGTTTCATGATTGGCGTTTGATACTGGTGCAGAACGCACAAAGATATTTAGAGACGCGAGTGATGTGTCGCATAATGTTCAAAGAAACATCATTTCTTCTGAAGAAGAAACGTTGAGCTGTCAGCCTGACGGAAGAGAACCGACCGTGGTAAAAAGCCACAGCTGATTGCCTTTCCTCCCACTCCTTCTGCTCTCTCATTCTCAATCTAGCCTTTTCAGCAGTCATTTCGATTGGCAATCAATACAGCACATGATCAGCATAGGCCCAAAACCATGATATCCATCCCCTTCACTTAGGGGGACCCCAGCTAAACGCCATGTCTCCACAAGCCGCCGGTTCAAAAAGGGTTTGGAAGTTCAATGCCCACCATGCACAGACAGACTGAGAGTCAGGGATCGTCTGGGTGTCAAGTTCTCCTGACAGTCTGTCTGTCTCAACCTGCTGAGTTTTGATCTGGAGAAAGCTTTCTAACCCCGTCCACAGCACTCCCAGCCTACTGCTGCGGCTCCTTCCAACGTGTCTGCCCTGCTATCGAACCTTACGGTCGCTCATAGCGAGCTAATGGCCATCGCATTGATCAAACTAGTTCGACCTCCAAATTGGGAATCAACCAGAAAAGACCAGAAAAGAGACCTTGCCTCTGCTGTCTGGAAACAACTGTAGATGTCACATGTGTGTGCGCGTTTATGAATAATGACGCAGGACCGAGGCATGCATATTTGTACTCACTTTGCTGCATCCTGGTTTGCCTTCGAGCGTCCTACAACTTATACCGAGAAGGGGAGGAGGTCGCCAAACTCCCCCCCCCCCCCGCCCTTGCCCCCATTTTTCCTCTACAGATTTCCAGCAAGCTATTAACCTTCATGTAATTCCTTAAATTGTTAAAGTTGACGCTGGGCTGGAGCCCCCGCATCACCTTTGCATTCGTTTTCCTGACACTTTCATTATCACAATAGGTATATGAAATAGACAGGTGCAAAATGCATGGCAGCCCTCTGTCCTTGCTCGGCCGGTTGCCATGGAAACGGCTGATAGAGTAGGTTATCGATCGTCGTGTCCAGTTCCCCTCCGTTCCCCCACCAGCCCACCCGGCCCCCCTCTCTCGCACCGACTTTTTTTTCCTGCAGTGATGGGCGTGGATCAATAGCTTGTATATTGTATGCTTTTCTCCACTCGTCCTCCATAATAGCAAGAAGAGAGCGAGAACTGTAAAAAATGTAAGCGATACTATTTAGGTGGAAAGTAGAGGAGGCTAAAGGAAAATTGTGTAGAGTCTGACGACATGGAAAGACTGAATGGGCTTTAGTAAGAAAGACGGAAAAAAAGACGGAGAAAAGGAAAAGAGGCTCAGGGGCCCCAAGCATTTGTTCTGCTTTCCTGTCACAGCCACTTCAAAACCTTTGCCTTCCTCACTGGCGCTGTGTCTACACATACACGTCACGGCACATTTGCCCACATATGTAAGTTTTTATTTCAATTTATATAAATATTCCCCCTTTCATTCAAATCCAACCATCATAGAGAGCCGACTCGAGCCTTTAAACATGCGACGATGAATCGAGGGGCCCGCTGCAGACCTGGGGGAGCTCGTTTAAATCTCGCCTGAGGGATCCCTCGAGCGAAGGGTCATGGTTGAAGTCATGGAGCAGCGGATTTAAAGGTGGGCACTCCTCAAGGTGTCTCTGTTGCCCCGAGGCACGGTCATCACAATTCCAAGAGAGGTGGAAATAAAAGTGCACCGAGAACACAAAGGCTTTTGGACACTTCTGGAGAAATTAGATGGCCGGCTCACTGATGGTCAACAACCTTGGCTTAGCTACAAACAGCCCATACGCCCCCCATGTCTACCCTTCTAAACGACTTGATCCCGTACATCACAATTCATCCCCACAAGTCTCCAAACAGTGTTGATATTTGGCTGACAAATGAAGTTGTAACAATGTCAGAAGAGCAATCTAAAACAGCAAAGGTGCAAGTTCTTTATGTGCGTTTCATCTCAGCCTTTAAAGTCAAGAACTTTATCACCAAATTAACAAAAAGAATGAAAGACCCGACAGAAACAAGTCTATATGTGTCACATTGTCCAGTTTTCACCCTTGGCACCCGACTGATATCATATACAGTCTGTCCCCCTACACACATATGTCAATATGTTTGGTCTTCACTGAGAGGAATGTGCCCTGAGGCTCCCATATAAAATTAGTGGACCATTCCCATGTTGGCGCCCTTTCATGCCCCCACTCGCAAAGTGGCCAACGCCACTGTATCAATAATTCAGCCACAATTTAGATGTAGTTGGGCCACATGTTTCGGGTCAGTGGTAACGAGCACGTTTGCCGCTGGATACTTGATCCTTCTGATGGGTTTGTTTCAGCTTTGTGTCCAAATGGGCCATATGACCCACCACTTTCGCTCGACTAATGCAGATCTGTGTGTGAGCCTGTTGAGCGCTGAGATCTCTTCACAATAATGGGATCTTCAGTTGAAGCCATCGCGTATGTACTTAAATAGAATAGGTTTCAAAGTGGGGTTGATGAAAATAGTGTAAGTTTGAACAAAACACGTTTTTTTTTATGTTAATTCACAATTTCTTACCAAATAAAATATAAACATCTGTAAAGAGAAAACTGTTTCCTTGTGATACAATCTAGAGTAAATCTGTCAGCCTCTTTAGAGAGGACTTCTGGGGCAATGTCTGGATTTAAATGAGCCATTTTCGACAGGTTTGAGCACCATCATCAGAGGGATTCACTTCCACTGAATCAGAATTGAGGCAGAATTATCAAAGCAGAATATTTTACAACGAAATTTAAAAAAATGGACAGTAGCTGTTGTGTTTTTTCTTTCCTTTTATTTTCAAGAAGTTTTATTTTTAAATGTGAATAAACAGTCATTCTAAAGCTTTTCAGCTTTTGAACCCCCATAATGATTTTTGCACAAACACGTGACTCTAATACAAATCCCGCTGCTGTGCCATTTAAACAAGAGCACAATGAAAAGCCACAACCAATATACAGTTTAATTAATTTAAAACTAGTCTTTAAATTTTACTGTCCGTACCATTAGAAAAATATCTTGTAAATCAAAAATCAAATTTCAATTAAACTTTTAGAAAAAAGTGATTGAATTTACAACTGATTACAGTTTGGAGACATTCCAATTAAAATAAAATGAAAAAAATGTAAAATATGACTGCCACAGTTCAACATTAGTAAACACGTAAAAGACTAACTCAGTCTAGTTTACAGACACTGAGCGTGTGGTGGTGCCAGTGGCGATTTCAGCCTCTTTTTGGGGGGTGCTCAAACACCCCTAAATTTTAATTCAACACCCCTGAAAATTTAAGAAACCATCATTGGGATTTTGTAAGGAAACGCAGTTCTCAAACCGTAGATTCGCCAAAATATTGAATACGTGTTGATGACCGTCTTAAACAGGCCAGTAAAATCTATGATTTTTTTTTTTTTTTTGCACGAGTCAGATCCTTAACGCCACCTGTCAATCATCCCAGTAAGCTCGTCAGCAACTGACCAATCGGCGACCTCAATTTGTCCCGAAGTGAAACGCCCTTTACCTGCAGGAGCTCCACCCCCTTTTCCTCCAACAGCGTTGTCAGGCTTTTGCTTTACAACATTTTACGGTCTGAGGGATTTCATGAAAAATCATCTGGAAAACGATTAAACATTGTCAGTGGGGAACACGTAATTCAGACACTTTACCCTGTAGAGGGTTGAACACAATTTATTTCATTTCACAAACTAAACAAAGTTCGGAAAAATGTAAAAGATGGATAAAGGCCGGGGGGCAACTCCAGAAGCAGCTCAGAAGTATCATACGTTCATCCATACGATGGGAACTGCAGGTAATTTTTCCATTTTCTGTCATAATTACATTGTATGCTTAATGGTTAAAGGTTAATGCTTCAAGCTAGTTGTGCTTTGTTTTGTGTGTTGTATATGTAGATACATGTTGCAACTTCTAGGTCCATAAGTTTAGTCTTTGTTTGCTATGATCACTTAACACTGAGCTGATTTTGTGCAAAGCATTCATTAGGTTGTGTAATGTAAAGCGGAGCGCTACGTTTGTAGCATCTTAGTTAGCACGTCTGTACTGTATTGTGTGCCGCTAGCTTAGCACTACGTTAGTGCCAGCGGTTGTGTGCTCTAGTCACACAAGGAGAGCTGTTGGTCAGGCTACTTCTTGTTGTCCTGCTCTCCAAAATAGTTATTGATTCAAGTGTTTACTTATGGTAAACATAGATGTTTAAAAACCAATTGAAATACACCAAAATGCAGGAAATGGCATCTACTTTATTCAACATTTTGGGGGCGAGGAGCCTTAGACCCTCCACCAGTGTGTCCCCCACCAAACACACGTTATAAATGCTTCTGATGCCAATGGCCATCGTGTTGTTCAAGCCAAGAGCCATTGTTAGCACTGGGGGGGCTGCCCACTCATAAAGGTCAGATTCTAGAAGGTAGTAGCTGAGAGTCATTTCTAACACATTGAGCGCTAACAGATGATGCAAGATCTCTGTGAAACTGCAGCGTTACAGTAGATGGCATCTTATTTTTTTTTTAAGATAAACCAATCTTGGCCTAAAACTCTGGTGTTAAAGGCGGTGGGGGATATGCGTAGCCTCTTCTTGACCTTTAATCTTTAAATCTACTTTTATTTCTGAAGATTGTCTCAAGACACTTGGAACTAAAGTGAAATCAGCTCCAGATTGTTTTTTTTTTTTTTTTTTTTTTTTTTTTTGTGATTAGAGGAGTTATGTGTTTCTTAGAAAAGAAATGAAGAGAACTGTAATCCGTCTGGGATAAACTTTTCAAACAGTTATAACCCAAACAGTTTGGTTAAGTCAATAAATGAAATCTTATTAAAACAATGCTTTACTTTGCTGATACATTTCATGCCCGACGTTAACAAGTAAAACTACTATTTTCACAAAAGCAAATAACCAGAGCCAAACTTTACAATGTTTATTTCCAGTGCAGCTGCAGAACCAGCGCCATGTGAGGCCCTGGAGTTGGCGATAAACTGACACCTCACACCACAGCGCGTTCTAAACAACCACGTGCGTATTTTGAGGATTCATCTACGAAATCCACAGCGGCCTTACACAAGTCTTAAGGGATCTTCTCCCCCGCATGCATCCCACCAACACTGCTGGTTGTCTGCCCTCCTGTCTTAAGCCAGCCTTGGGGTGGTGGAGCAGCTAATCTCGCGCTATAGCTGAAATGGAAATCCGCTTGTGTACGAGCACATCGAATGGGAGGAAGGGGCTGGGAGAGGGAAGAAGTGGCTGCCCTTGCACCTTGGCTAGATGAAAAACCCTCAGCCTGGAGAGGCAGGGCAGAAGTCAAACTCCTAAGGCCGTAAGAGACAAAGAGAGAGGAAGAGAGAAGAAAACTACAAAACTTTTTATTTCTGCCTCTAGCTGATTCCACTCAGACTTTGGACCTGATGTGAAAACTCAGTGTTATTGTATATGAAGTGTACGTTGGGTCCAGCAGGAAACGTGCGAGGAGCTGCGAGGCTGCAGTGACCTGGTTTCACTGCGAGCATCGCACTTTGCGCTGTGGCTAAAAAAAACACAGAGGGATGGATGAGCGTTCCTGCTCTGTCCAGCGTTTATCATCGAGCTGCGCTTTAAAATGTTGCAGAATCTTGTCTGGCCCGTTTGATTTCAGTGATCATTTAAACTGAAACAAACTTAATGTGATTAAAACTGTTTGTTGTAATGTCCTGTGGACTAATAAATGTAAAAAAAAAAAATCAGAAAGTAAAAAGTAACATCTGCACCATTTTATTGTGGGAATGTTTATGAAGCCGTCACACTGTTGTGATCCATTTTTTTTCGTCTGTACGTTTTTCGGCGTGATTCTCATCCCGAAGTTTTCCAACAACTCATAAATCAAAACGTTCGGCTCTTTCAGGACAATCCTGCTATGACTTTTTGGTATTGGTGCAATTTTATTTTTTTGGAAATATTTAGCCTTTTCTGCCATTTTTTCCTCATAGAAAATGAATTGAGCTCATTTTTCATCCTTCACATCTTTAGATGTGTTTACAACCTTTTACTGCTCCTTTCACATTTTGTTCTGCTTCAGCTTCTTGCAGATTCCTTGTGCAATTTTTTTAAGTTTCTTCAGCTACTTTCAGCTGTTTTTCCATCTGTTTTGTGCTCCTTTCAGATGCTTTCTAACTAAAACATTTTTGTGCTTCTTTTACTCTTTTTCTGTTAATTTCAGCGTGCTATGCTCCTTTCAGCTTATTTCTGCAAGTTTCTGCCTTTTCTACTATTTCAGCTACTATATTCAACCTTTATTTAGGCAGGTTAATCTCATTGAGCCTCGAGGACTCATTTACAAGAGAGACCTGGCCACAAACTAAGGAAGGCAAATGTGCAAAGGCAGAGTGTTCCATAACGTGCTCTCTTTTGCATGTTCCAGTTAAAAGACGTGCAGCAGCATTTTGCACCAACTGCAGACGTGCAAGTGAGGACTGGCTGACTCCAAGATAGAGAGAACTACAGTAATCCAGCCGTGATGAAATGAAGGCAGGGATTGCTGTTTCGAACTGTTGCTGTGAAAGAATAGGTTTCACTTTTGCCAATTTTCTCAAATGATAAAAACCACACTTTACTGTGGCCCTTATTTGACTATCGAGTTTAAAATCACTGTCCATCTTAAAACCACGATTTGTAACTGTAGATTTTACGTACATTGTCAGGGGGTCTAAGTCAATTGGAGGACTCGAACAAGCTCCACTAGGTCCAAAAACAAGTACCTCAGTCTTTTTTTCAATAAAATGCAGGAAGTTTAGGGCCATCCAAGCTTTAAGATCCTCGAGACACGTCGGTTTCCTGCTTAAAGCTCTGACTCATTCAGAAACATTCTTTAGTTTTTAGAATGACACTGCCATAAACACATTTGTTCACCTGGGTCACAACAGAACGTGGAGCTGGTTTCGGCGACTTCTTAAAAATCCCCGCTCGTCCTCCTGCTTTCTCCTGTGACAACATTAAAAGTTAACAGTCAGCGTCCGACATCACGAGTCTGCATTTACAAACGTCCGTACCTTTGACGTGTTCGTCTCAAACAGATCCTCCGAACTTTCAAACAACTTTTTGTCCTTGTTTGTTGTGTTCGACTCCTGAATGCCAACAAAAAAACAGTCAGCATGAAAACGACAAATCAAACTGCTGCTGCTTATTTACTGCACCTCCTCTGTGGCTTTGGGCGTTTTCTTAAACTTGCCACTGAAAATGCTGTTGTCCTGAAAACAGAGAAAGAAAGAATTAACGTTTTATTTAGATAAGGTCTGTGTGAAATATGTTATACTGTATATTACATTCGTTTTTGAACTTTTAGTGACAAATTACTGCAAAAAAATCAACTAAACTGTAAATGTGTTTCCCTTCAGATGAACAATTTTATATACATAATCAGCCCATTTATGTCCAAACACCACAAATAATATGAAATACACATTTCTGTATTTGGAAACGTGGTTCATAAAGTTCTGAATTTACGTGTTTTTGTTGTGTCAGATGAGAAGGACTGAAGCGAAGATGCTCCTCACCTCAAACAGGTCGTCTGAACTCAACCATCTTTTGAAAATCACGGCTGGACCTCCTTTCTTCTCCTAAAACAAACATTTCGGTTTAATAATTTGGTGAAAATGGAAACGTCAGCCTGAAGTCACCGAGGTCTTTGTACTTTGCTTCAAACTGCACGGCGTTTTGAACATGAAAGCATTCATCAGTTATTATTTGTGCAGAAAATCAAATCAAAAGGCCGAGGCGTCCTTAAAGCTCAGATGATTTATGGAGGAAAGTCTGCCACATATTTATTTATTTATTTATTGATGATGTGAATAAACGGTTCCTGATAAATACAAATGATTCTGTAGTATTGTTTCAAATTCTCCCCTATGTTTCCCGTCATCACTTTACTACACAGAAATATGACCCATTGAAACGCGTTAAACATGTTGTATTAGAACCCATATTTATTATATCATAAAATAATGCATTCCTTTTAATTGTTTATTTTCATAAACGCATCTCATCTTTTGGTTTTTATATTAGCCACTAGATGACGCTCCGTTTCAAGCTTTGAGAGATACTGTACAGTTGATCTTTCCTTTTTAAAAACAAGGAAACAAAAAGTATTGAAATTTGTTTTAGTAAAGGATCTTCTGTCCGGAGTCAACCGCTCAAAGGACAAATGCTGCCGACTCGAGTGGGCTCAGTGAAAGAAGAGTCTTGTTTGTGGCTACTGGATATGGCAGATGGGGGGGGTCTTCCAAAAACTTGAGACTGGCTTTTTAAAAATTGTTTATGTCAAAACATCCATTTGGGCTTCCCAAAAGTGAATAAATGCAAAACAAGTAAATTATTTTGAAACGTGTTCCAATTTAATCTTTTATTGCAGGCTGACAGCTTTAAAAGATTGAAATATTGATTTACTGTGGACAAAATATTATTATCTAGTATTTGTCAGGAGTTTATGTAAGGATTGTTCCTCCGCAGGAAGATTTACTGTCATAAGTTAAGAGAGCTTGAGATGGATGAGCAAAGATTTAAATTAAGACCATCTTCTGAGGAAAACGACAGCGTTGGAGCCGTTTTGGTCAAACGATGAACTCACGCAACACAAGATCAAAGATGACTCTCAGCTACTACCACACCAGGTGTCTGCTCTATTCCTGTAAAACCGACGGACATTTTTGTGTTTCCTACAGTGTGGTGGGTTAAAGAGTTGTCTTTCTGAGAGTTTCAGTAAAATATGTCCATCAAGAGGTATTTTGCTAACACAATGAACAAGCACACAGATGGGCAACAACAGTGTTTCCACTCCACCTTTGGCCGTAAGAAATATGATGTGAACAGTGCAATCCTTCAGATTTTACAAAATCTAAACCCTCAAAGGAATTGACTGGTTGTAGTGGTTCCCAGCCCTTATCCTTGAGGAACACCATCCTGCATGTTTTAGTTGTTTTCCTGCTTTGACACACCTGATTTGAATGGACAGGTGATTAATGGGCTTCTGAAGAACTTGATGATGAAGTAATTAAATCACTGAAACAAGTGTGTTGAAGCAGGAAACAACTAAAACATGGATGGTGTTCCTCAACGACCATTGTTGGGAACCACTGGTTTAATCAATGATCACTTCCCGACCTACCAGAGCTTAAAATAAACTTATTACAGTGCAGCTTTAAGGACAGGCAGACTGGAATCAAGCCTCAAACATTAAAGGATTTATTCAGAAACATCTTTAGGGTTTGCTCTGTCATCTGGCCTGATTTCACTTCATGTTTTTCTGATGCGAGTCACCACAGCAGAGACAGAAACTCAAGGGGAAGTGGTTTTAGAAGTGAAATACCTTCGAACCAGTCATTTCTGTCAGATTTTCGCTGCTGGCAGGGAGCGGATCCTCAGGGCTCACCTCCTGGGTTTAAAAGCAGAAAACAGTTTAGAAAAGCTTCACATCTGGATACATTGAAATCACCTGCTGCAGCTATTGTACCTCTGCTGGTTTCTGTGCTTGTCTGAACGTGTAGCTGAAAATATTTTTCTCCTGTAAGTAAGACATGGAGTTGGTAAACGCTGTGGCTGAAGGTTTGTTTGAGATTAGTTTTATTTACGTCAAACGGACCTCGTTCTCCTCAGACAGGTCTTCACTGCCGGCTGACAGCTCCCTGTCCTGAAACAGAAAGTCACATCGAAGCTTGAAATGCTTCAAAACTGTGGAAAAGTTTCAAAATATTTCTGAGGTCTTTCTGAGGAATCCATTGAACAAACCACCTTTCTCCTGATAAAATGTAAAAATAAAAAGTTTAGAAAACGCCTGTGAGTCTGTTTAAAATATTTAATTTGAACTCTCTGACCTGTTTGTTCGCAGATAAATCCTCATGGCTGACGGCATCCTCAGAGTCAGAAGACACACCCTGCAAAGAAAGACTGATTCTGTGTTCACACACTTTCTTTTCTACGTTTGACTTAATCAACAAAAAAAAGATCAGCCATGCGCATTATTAAAAAACAGAATCCTTCTCTGTGGTCAGTTTTACATTTTAGAAGAGAATTATTATCAAGCAAAAAGAACAGCGAACAAAATCCTTAATTAAGAAGAGTGGGTAAAAACAATGAACGGATGAACAGATGGAAGGATGGATAAACAGACAGATGGAGGATGGATGAATGAATAAATGAATAAACAGATGGAAGGATGGACTGCTGCACAGATGGATGATTGATGAATTGATGAATAAATGGAGGAAGAGTGAAAAGATGGATGCATGACTGACAGATGTAAGAAAGAGGAGATGGATGGATGGATGGATGGATGGATGGATGGATGGATGAACATAGCTGGATGGATGGATGGATGAAAAGATAGTTGGATGGATGGATGAACAGATAGTTGAATGGATGGATGAATGAATGGATGGATGATAGTTGGATGGATGGATGAACAGGTAGTTGGATGGATAGTTGGATGATGAACATAGTTGGATGGATGGATGATGAACTGATAGTTGGATGGATAGATGGATGAACAGATAGTTGGATGGATGGATGAACAGATAGTTGGATGGATGAACAGATAGTTGGATGGATGGATGAATGAACAGATAGTTGGATGGATGGATGGATGGATGAAAAGATAGTTGGATGGATGGATGAACATATAGTTGGATGGATGGAGGATGGATTGATGAACATAGTTGGATGGATGGATGAACAGATAGTTGGATGGATAGATGAACAGATAGTTGGATGGATGGATGGATGGATGAATGGACAGTTGGATGGATGATGGATGGATGAACAGATATTTGGATGGCTGGAGGATGGATTGATGAACATAGTTGGATGGATGGATGAATAGATAGTTGGATGGATGAATGAATAGTTGGATGGATGATGGATGGATGAACAGATAATTGGATGGATGGATGGATGGATGGATGAAGAGATAGTTGGATGGATGGATGATGGATGAACATAGTTGGATGGCTGGATGAACAGATAGTTGGATGATGGATGGATGGATGGACTCTCAGCTACTTCCACGCTCAGTTTTCCCTCAGTATATTTGGATAAGTTAAAGCCATTTGTGTGTTTTCTAAGGTCAGCTGGCTGTGGCGGCCATCTTGAATTGTGTCCAAAAGATAATCAGTTAAATGTTCATCATTAATCATTAAAATGTTTTAATTTGTCCAGTGGTTCACGAGATATTTCGCTAACAGACAAACTGTGTTAACACGAACACTTAATACTAAAGTTTAAAGTTAAAGGATGTTATAGAGGGAAAGCTCAGCTACTACCACGCTCAGTTTTACCTCAGTATCTGCAGATCTGGAGAAGTTAAAACCATTTTTGTTTTCAAAGAAGCTCAGTGGGCTGTGGCGGCCATCTTGAATTGGGTTGGCTCCCAAAACTTAATCAGTTGTCTTGAAACTTTTAATGCTTGTTTTCCTAAAAGTTTTAATATAATCTGTCCACGTTGTTCATGAGATATTTAGCTAACAGTCAGGTGAGTTGAATGTTCAACACAGATCTCATTTGATCAGTTAGACCCCACCAAATGAAAACAAGGACCAGAGATAAATGAAACACGAAAACACAGGAAGTTGAGGATTCGAGCCCTTTTTTAAGAGTAAACAAACAAATATTTACTGACATCTCCGTACCTTTTCTGCAGGTCTGAGAGCATCAGCAGGAACTTCAGATGCTGTTTGATCCTTTAATCTGACAACGGACTGATGTAAGACAAAAAACAACCAGCAGGATGTGGGTCAGTCAAACTGTGCTGACAGCCTTCATCATTTCTTCATGACATTTGAAAGTTGATCTTAAATAGACAGAAAACATCGAGTACCTTGTTGTTTAAAGCTGATATTTTCACTCTGTATTGTGTATGACTCAGTTCCTGCAGAGAAAAAGAAAAATCTAGTTTTATCTGATGCATGTTTTTATTTTGTTGTTGGTGGGATCTGATTTTAAGTTTTGAGCACGGTCTTTAGGTTTTATCAAAGGGAAAAAAAAAAACCTATAAAATGTATATTTAATAGGTTATTTGGAGCGCGAGATAACGGACACAATAGAAGAAACCATATCCTTAAACTTATTAAGAAAAGAATGAAAAATAAAATAAAATTTGAATCATAATCCTCCAGGACTTCTATATATTTTAAGAATTTTTAATAAGTCTTATTTGATACCCTGATGCATGCTCAATAATCCAGGTAGAAAAATCTAAAAAACGCTAAGTCTGGTCCTCTGGACATTCAAAAAACAAAACAAAACAAAGCAAAAAAATTGTAGAAACGT
>JARVGQ010001306.1:6126112-6137219 GCA_031762355.1 Hypsolebias martinsi | reverse complement strand
AGGAAGGCCATCACCAAGGACTTACGTCAAAAATCGGTTTACGCGCTTGGTAAAACAGGTACATCACATGTATTTACGTATGTTCCGACATACGTCAAATTCAGTTTACGACGCAGCGTGAGAACGGATCTACGTCGTAAGTCGAGGACTACCTGTACAATGTTGTTTTGATTTTCGACCTCTCCTCTATACTACTGTATACATGTACTCCTACATCTGTTGGCATATGCAATGTGTATTTCAATAAATACTAAACCTTTAATTGTATTTATTTCTTAGATCTGCAACTTTGTTTATTAGAGTTTTCCAAAAATACTGACATTTTTAAACCTCTTGACAATAGAAAAACTGATCTTGAAAATTTTGTTTTGATGAATTCGGTTTCTTCTAAATCAAAAACAATAATTAGTATAATAATTGCATAGCTCTATACACATTTTGCGTTTTGCACCAACACACCTGTCTCATTTCATTTTCTTTATAATGGACACTACTGACAGTTTTAAAAAAGAAAGGATGAAAAACACCTGGATTGTTAAGTTCTTTGACGTGCGCAGTAGCATGAAATGAGCATATAGTAAATGCATGGACAGCGTGTGTCTCTACAGCATGTCATCTGATCAGGCTGTTTGTGCAGAAGAGTTTGTTTGCTCTCCATTTACTTGCTCCAACAACAAGCTGAGCTGTGTTTACTTGATGTGACAGAAGGATTTCTTTAACCTTTTTCAGAAACACATGACAAGTATTTCCTGATCAGCTGATGGGAGGATTGGTGGTCGGTGCTTTTTGTTTGTCAAAATTGTGAAAAATCAACATCAGGGAGGAACTTACTGAGTCTGGGTGTTATGTTATGTTGTTTAGTTGTCGTATGCGGGTTAACAGAAGGTCAAAAATGCAATGAGGTGTTCAGGATTAGAACAACAACAACAACAACAAAAATAATAATAAGCAAACAAGGAATACTAAAGCATGTAAAAAGGGTACACATAAAGTACCAGAAAGTGAAAAAGATATGTAATATTTACAAGGTCCAAAAGAAAAATAGTACTGTAATCAACACAATGGTAGAATATAACAGTGCAAGTATGATGAATTAGTATAAATAACAGGTAGTAATATAAGCTTAAATGTACATGAAATATAATGCACATAACATGTACTACAGGGGTTGAGTGACAGATTATTGCAATATTGAGATGAATTGAATTATGATGGTAACGTTGCGACATACACGATACAGCCACATAGTGCAGCAGCAATAAATGCAATGTTATTGTCAGTTGTTCAGTATTATTGCCAAGAGTTCAGTAATCTGACAGCTTGTGGGTAACTGTCTTTGAATCTTTCCGTGTGTGATGGCAGGCTCCTGTGTCGTCTGCCTGAGGGTAGTAGATCCAGATCACACTGGCCTTGTGGGATGTGTTTTGTCCTTTGCTTGCTATTTAATATTTCCTAGTACATTCAGTTTGGTTTGTTATCACATGGCATTATTCTTGGATTGAGGAACAGGATAGTCAAGTAAACTACCGTAAGCTGTGTTGTGTAACGGAGGTGACATTATCTTATTCTTAGGAAAACGCAGTGGAACACATTTCAACGTGATGCCAACGTTTTGACGAACACACAAGTCACAAGATTTAGCCTGAAATAGAAAATGTGTTTTTGTATTCTGTCCTCAACAACAGTGAATGCCACACTTTAAAATAATCAGGGTTTTGGTGAAAAAAGGTGCTTTTTGTTCGCTGACTATTGATTTTTACCTGTTTTTACTGGATTCATCTCCTTTTATGGATGATGACGGCTCCAAGAGGTGAGCGTTTCCAGCTGACTTTTTGTTCTTTTGAACTACTGGTATTGCAGCTACTTTATTGGATTTAAAACACAATTATTCCAAATATCAAATGATTTTTTTTCTTATTGTTTGTTGTGTTAACACACACACCTAAAAGCTTCAAGGCAACAAACTGCCAAAATGCCTTTTTTTTTTTTTTTTTTATAAAAGAGCTCATACTTCCAGATGATCGCCTCTTCAAGTCAATTAGATTTGCAGCACTTGCCCTGTTAGTTCCTATAAAAACATTACAAGTAGACTTACACTGAATATTATTTGTACCATTTTACACCTTTACCCCAACCCATATGCCAACAGCAACCTCTGGGCCTTTGATTTGAAGTGGCAAAATGTACTGGTTGGAATAGTTAATGGTTAAAAGACGTGAGTAAATATTGTTTTAAAATACCCGTTCAGTAACCTGATACACCAGCGGTCGCTTAGTCTCTTTAAATAAACAGATGTAGCATCAGCACACCCACAGAGGTGTGTGAAAACAGGCCTCAAGCCTCCAAAATTTTCATTTAATCTTGTTTTTTATGTTTGTTTGAGAAGAATGGTAATAAAACCAAATGTAATATGAGAATACAAGAAAATAGCTATTGAAATGTTTGGGTAATCAAATATTTTAAATGTTAACCTATTATATTTTAATGCATATTTATGCCAACCAACAATAAAACCAAGCATATTGCATTGGGATAGATAGAAAAACAATGAAATGGTTTTTGTGACCGTAAAATATTATTGTTATTATTGGATATGCAAGTTACAACATTTTGTTTCAAAGTGTACCCCCGAAAAGAAAATTGTTTTAAGGGTTAAAAAACTGTGCTCCATTGTTTTTACATCATGTGTTAACAAAAACGTAGGCCTAGGTCTGAAAAGTAATGCCTTATGGTGCAAAATGGTACGATATGGGATTTGGCCAATATCACCATCATCAATCTGTTCCCACTTATTGCACAGGAAGTTAGAGTCCACTTGCAAATCTAATTGATTTCAATAAGTGACAGTCGGGAAGAGGTTAAATTAAATTCTGGCTTAAATCTTCTGGAGTTTAGCTTAGCTTTTTTTTAGATAAACAATGACAGTAACCCTTTTTTTAATAATACAAAGCTATCTGTAGATTATGTTTTTTTTAATATCTTTATTTATACAGGCTAGTTCCTGTTGAGCCTTGAGGACTCATTATAAGAGAGACCTGTTTCAAACAGAGGAAAGTAGATAAGGAAAATAGAAACACAAGGGAAAGGGAGGTTAAAAAAACGGTATCTCGCACTATGTCCTGGCCGGGGCACAGTGTGAAAGTTGAAAATATAAACAAAGAGCTTGCACATAAACAGCAACATACTAATAACATCATAATACATTAATTAATGAGGAGGCCAGCAAAGGCAGTGAGTTGTCCATGGACACTACCAGAAAGTTCCATAGTCCTGATAAGAGATGGTACAGTGTCTATCAGCCGGCTCAGCTCTGATACAGGTCCACAGATGTCCTCGGGAAGGGGTAGGGCCGGGGGGTGGGGGGGTGGAGCAGAGCAGAGCTTCTTGTTCATGTGACCTCCAGGAGAAAATTGAGATAGTTTTGGTTCTTACATGGGGAGTTTTAATTATTTAACACAGAGGAGTGTACAGTTTGAAACATTAGGTCCTGTTTACACGTGCTTAAGTAACACTGTAACATTTCTGTTGCATTTTGATTGTTTGTGTACACAACAACTGCAATTGTGGTTTCTGACACTACTTTTTGTATCCAGGTCTCAAAGAGGAAGGTTTGGAAATGCTCATCATATGTGTGAAATAATGGCCCATGTGCACTACAGACGGATGCAGTCAATAGTTTTTGTGCGCTTGCACAAGTTGATCAACAACAGTGACCGTGCTGGATAGCAGAGTGCTCTTTGTGCTGCTCACTCTTCATTTTTTCAAAGCTTCTGATACAGAACACTGGGCATATTCAGAAGACAGTTCTGCAAAATGGCTGCACATTCCAGTTGGCCTTTATGCTTCCTCTGGCCTCTGACTATGACCTCTCTCACCTCCTCAGTGTGTCTTCTGAATGGACCGAGGCAGCCAGAACATGTCTCAGTCCCAGTGAATGAGCTATTGTCAGTGGAGACACATTTTTCACATTCCAGTGCTGTTGATCCAAACCAACATGCATTTACATTTTGGATGCAACTCTTTTCACAGTCGAGACTGAAGAGTTGGCTCACGTGCCTGTCACTGAAATACAAAATCCACAGCTCCAGTTAGCGACCTGGCATGAAAACTACAGTGGATTCAGCATTTTATGTGGTCTCATAAACAACAGTTACAGCAGTAACTTTTTCACAGTCACCATCAGATAATCTTTGATGTTTCTAGACATTGTTCTCATGTAAACATGGATCTAAAATGCATGCAATTATTTGTTTTAAATGCAAGCTATAGATCACATGCGGCTGGATCACACTCCCCTTCCTTCTGAAGGTCATTGGGATCCAACACCTTGCATGTATCCGAAATATTTCTGTGAGCCTGGCAAACAAAGACCCTAAAACTTTCAGGTGGGAAGGGACTAAAGAATTTTCTGCACATGAATTTATCTTGCAAATGGAGCATTGCATGTATTGTAAAGCTTGAAACCCCACACTCCTGTTTTGAATCAATAAAACTGTCCAGATGGGAATAAAAAACACTTAAACTACAGAACATCAGTCCATTTCAAGTTCAAAGTTCTTTATTGTCATTCACATCACCTGTAGTACATGAGGTGGATCGGAATTGTGTACACAGTGTCCCAGTTACATCCAACAATAGTAAAATATAAATTGTAAAAGAAACAGTAGTAAGGATCTAAGATATAAACTAAGAAATACACTAAACATTTAATAATGCAAAATAATACGCCGAACAACAGCAGCATGAACATGAGACTGTGTGAGCAGATGAGTACGAATGAATACAGCAGCATAAAATAAATCAGCAGCATGAGATCAGCAGCATGGACAATCAGCAGCACATATCAGCAATCGAAGTGGCGTTAATGTGATTTATTTATTGTTTTCACAGTGATAACAGCTTCAGGGTAGAATTTGCTTTTTTTTTTTAAATTAGCTTTCTGTATTCTGTATCTTCATTCCATGAGTGTGCTTTTGTTGTATTGAATTGAATTCCTCATACAGGAAACTGTGACTATATTTACCTAAAAAAGTGTGTTTCCGGAAACAAATTATTAACAACATCTTCACACCTTTGTTGCAAACAACTTGGTGTTTGCCTTCTTTTTTATGACCCCCCCCCCCCACAAACCATCCCCCCACACAGGACTGATATTATTACACAGGAAGGACTGATACCTTCCACACATTTCAAACAGTCAAACATCTTTGGCTCACAAAGCTGTATTTTGTTGTTGGGTTGTTGCTGAGTGGGAAATTATTGTTCTGATAAATCACTGATATGATATCTGAGCTCTGTGAGAATGAACTGCTGCTCTCAGTGTTGGAGCTGGAATTTGCTGTGCACAGCAGTTTTTGTTTTGAATTACCCCTACTCCTGATGTGAACGGTCGCCTGCAAGAAACTGCTTATGATTCAGTCACAGTGTAGATGGAGGTGGAGATCAGGGCCAGTCACAAGTTAGCTGCATCTAATGAAAACATTACTATGAGATTTTCAAGAATAAAAGCATTTATGTGAAAATGAGGTGTGCCGACTGCTGAAAGAAAACCATGGTATATTAATTTAATAAACAAGCAGAAGAGATGCTAAAATGAGCAAAAGAAATGCTAATATGAGCAGAGCACAAGGTCAAAACTAAAGGCAGTAAAACAGTAGCTAAAAGAAGCAAAACAGTAGTTAAAAGTAGCAAAGTAGTAACTAAAAGTAGTAAAACACTAGTTAAAAGAAGCAAAACTGTAGCTAAAAGTAGCAAAGCAGTAGCAAAACAGTAGCTAAAATAGCAAAACAGTAGCTAAAAAAGTAAAACAGTAGCTAAAAGTAGCAAAACAGTAGCTAAAAGTAACAAAACTAGCTAACAGATGCAAAACAGTAGCTAAAATAAACAAAACAGTGGCTAAAAGTAGTAGAACAGTAGCTAAAAGTAGTAGAACAGTAGCTAAAAGTAGTAGAAGAGTAGCTAAAAGTAGTAGAACAGTAGCTAAAAGTAGCAAACAGTAGCTAACGTAGTAAAATACTGGCTAAAAGAAGCAAAACTGTAGCTAAAAGTAGCAAAACATTAGTAAAACAGTAACTAAAAGAATCAAAACAGTAGCTAAATATAGCAAAGTTTAAAACATAAATAAATACAAAAAAAATTTCAATCGAAACTGTCCAGATGACTTGATTTAACCTTTTTGTAGTAGCTAAACGTAGAAAAAAAAGATGCCGAGGTTAAAACAACCAAACTGTAGGCACAATGAGTATGACACTAAACAAAGACCAAAATGAACAAGCGGCCACTTCACTTTCAACCTGGACAGAAAAGGTGACACAACTACGTAAGTGCGTGGTGACATAGATGTTACGCAGAGCTTGAGTCCAGAAAGTGTTAGCAGCAGCAGGCTAGGCTAGGCTAATCTTCGCTAAAAGCTAAAAAAAAAAAAGAAGAAATCATAGGAAAAAGGTGCTGAGTCATTGTATGACCCTAATATTGTACCCCACAAATCATTTCTGATACATGTTCCCAAACCACGAAAGGCTAATTGATTTTATGTGTTTTGTTTTCAACCAAGTTCAACATTGCAAAGGAAAGCAAACAACAACATCTTCATCCTGTATGTCCTCCACTCTGTTGGTGGTTGGAGTCCAGAAGGTCAACAAGCCCTCAGGACCTTCAGCCGAAACAATCCAGTTGGACAAACTGCACGGCGTTCCTGCAGTGAAATATGAGAGGCGTGAGACGTGGACAGGAGAGTTAGGAATAACGCACAAAATAAGAGCTTCAGCTCCGTGATGGCAGGAGATGCAGGACAACCAGTTTCAGGGAGGAAGGTTTGGCCGAACTGTGAGTTGACAAATCTCTGAGTGTTTGTTCACTTAATTAATTAAAGGCCTAGCATTCCTTGAAGAAATGCACGTCATCCATCAATGTTCATGTCGGAGTTTTAGACTAAGATCATCTTTTAATGAGAAATTAGAATCGTAGCCATTTTGGTCAAACCTTGAAAACTAAAACAGGTCTCTCCTGAGGCTCAATGAGACGAACCTGTATAAATAAAGGTTGAATGAATTAACTTCATGAGCAAACTTATACGCAGATGTCACGCTCAGAGTTTGCAGTTTGAATGTTTTCACTACAACCACACCAAATTTTAGCCTTTTTTTTTTGAAAAACTGGCAACATTACTGCCATTTTCGTGCCTAATGTGGTTGCTTAGAGACATTTTGCTAATTCTACAGACAAATGCATGCAGACACAAGCCAAAACACTGACCTTTCACCTTTGGCAGCAAGCAATAGAAGTATGCTTCAAACGCTTTGGGGACCTCTGTTTTTTTTTTTTTTTTTTTTCCAATGTTACACTTCTTTATTGCTTTGAGTAAAATGTTTTATCTGCTAACTTGAAATGAAGTTCACTCCTTGATTATATCAAACTTCTGAGTTTGTCAACACTTTACAAGGTAGATGAACCGACAGTAGCTTCACAGGGCCGCTACAGGCTAATCTGAATCACCACATGGATTGTTTTAAACCTAATGCAGTGTGTTCTGTCTGTTTTCTTGGTTGCATGTGTTGTTTTGAGTTCAGTATGTTCTAGAACCCAAAGTTTGAACTTTTTTACAGAAATATCAAGTCAAAGAGTTTGCAGATGTGATAATCTTTGGGCATTGCTCTGTCACATGCAGGTTGCTTGGACTGCACACAAATTGTGTGGGTAAAACTGAGTGATCCGAGGCATTTTGAGGCTTCACTGATATTGAAAATTCCCCTTTCATCCCAGAAAAACAAGAGCGTAGTGCAAAGGAATGCAGAAAGTCCTCCAGCGGACCCTGAAGAGGCTCCACAGCCCACAACAATAGAAAAGGATCATCGACATTTTTCCTTCCATGAGAATCAGTCTGTGCTCCTCTCTGTGCTCATGTATCGCCCACCACCAAATGCAAAAAGGCGATAATGTTTTTGCCTGTTTGTGCGTTCATTTATCTGCAGTGTTAGCAAAATAACCACTGGACAGACTTTTATAAGATCTAGATGTACTTCTGCAACTGAGTAAACCCTCTTGGAGTCCAACCCATTCAAGATGGCCATGCGACCTCAGCAGACACAGACATACTGTGCCTGTACCTCGGCTCATTGATGTCACACAGCTCATCTGTCTGTGATTTCATCTTTCCTCATAGTTTGAAATCATAACCAAAAATAAAATGTTTTCAACACCCACAGACAAAATCCTTATCATTCTCATAATCCTCATCTGAAAACCCCCCAAACAGTGGTGACATCTAAAGTGCTATGTTGGCCATTTTCTGCATCCCACATCTCCTCTATCTGACTTAATTAAAGGTCCTGACACTGTAGTCTGGACGGGGAAATACACGTCTCTGTTTTGAGCTCGACTGCCTCTCCTTGCATTCCTTCATCCACCCACACAGTTGGTTTCATATTGCGGCTTTAACACTCCCACACAAGTTTCAGTCTCTTACTGACTCAAACTAACAAGTTTTTAACATCAGAATCGCCCCCTTTAGGCCTGAGATGCCACCGTGAACATTTCAGTTTTGATTACATCACAGAAAAACTGTCTTTGTGGGCAATGTTTATTCTCAGTCTGGATGAGAAGTGAAGTGCTCACAGTTCTGTGTTTTCTTCAGGCTGAATCAGATGAGGTGAACGACTGTGATAAGGGCATTTTATCCTCCATACCAAACCAAGAAATCCACCCTCGTTGACGTAGTTGCATGACACAAATTAGATCATTTTGTTCTTGTAGCAGCTGTCTACTCCTTCAAGTCTAGATCAGGGGTGTCCAAATGCTTTCATTTGTGGGCCAAAACTTTCCAGATGAACTGACTCGTGGGCCACAAAAATGTGACTTTAACTCTCAAATTTACAAATTTTGGTTGAGAAACAGTTTTAAATTGTTGTAGATCCAAAACATTAAAAGCCTCATAAACACTAAATTGATATTTTTTATGAAAAGGGATTTGATTTATTTGATAATTTGGGTCTATGTTTGTTTCTGTTCTCAGAAACAAAAGCGTAATTTGAGTAAGTGTCCTTTTTAAAAGGGGTCGATCAGCCTTTTGGACCATGGACGCCCAAAAGGCTGATCCAGGTTCTGAAAAATCGTCCAGCTGTCAATCGTTACAACAGATTCATGGAAGGTTTGATAAAGTTGATCAACTCGTATGTAGATGACACCACATTGTATTCATTTAAAAATGTCCACTTTCTCTCTTGATTATTTTATCAACTGCAATATTTAGCCAAGTTTTATGAATCATTATCTAAAAGTCTCCTTTCTGGTAGAAATCAGTGAAGTTTTTTTTTTTGGTGCTTTGTATCAGAAAGTGAAAATAAAACAATTGTAGCCAAAGTTTTGCTTATTTTGAGAAGTTTTTCATCCATTTTGCTGTTAAACCTAAACATTATATAAGAAAGTATTACCAACTAATTTGCAGAAAGTCTGCTGGAAAAAATGATACCATTCTTAAAGTGCAGCTGTGGGCCGCACAAAATCCCTCCAAGGGCCGCAAATGCCCCTCGAACCGCACTTTGGACGCCCGTGGTCTAGATCCAAGCTTTTTCTCACAGGGATATGCACAACGTGTTGTGTGATTGGTCAGAAGTTGATGGACATGTTTGTTTATGCAGAAAAGCACTTGGGCAGCAAGGTTGTCATTTTGCTTCAGCCACTTTGCTTCAAGAAGGCGGCTGCTGTGCGTGCAAGCAACAGTAGTGGTAGTTTTGAGGAGCAATTGGCAGAGGCAGTCAGAAAATGCATCTGTCTGTATGACTCGTCCAGACAGATATAAAAACTGTCAAATGTCCAAAAACTCCTGCTTGGATCTTGCACAGAGGAATCCATCTGCCAAAAAGTGTGGAGCGACGTGCACTGCAGCAAAGGGGATTTACTGAGCGCTCTGCTCATTATTTCTTGGACTTTGAATGGTGTGTGGGAAAACAATCATCTCACAACCTCAAGTGGACTTCTTGGCTTCAGATGGAATATAAACTGCACCACAGTTTGCTGAGTGTGAGAATCTGTGTTCTGTCTTGTGTCTTTTAGATTCTTGTGTTTATGTACGTGTGCTGCACCTGTTCCCAGTCACCCCAGGTGTTCATCACTGTGCCTCGTTAGTGTCCCTTAAATTCAGCGTCTTTGTCTCCTGCCTGTCCGTGGATTGTGCTGCTCGCTCTAGCCATCCTGTTCTGTCTTCCTTCGTGTGTCCTTGCTCCTGATGTTTGAGTTCTGCTGCCACGTCAGCCTTTTGTTTCTTTAAATAAATGTTAAGTCTCTATTTTATTCCTGAGTTCCCTGAGTCCTGTCAGCTGTTGGGTTCAACACAACGCGCACATCATGTTTATTAAAAACTTCTCTCCCTTAACAAAATCGCAGTGTCTAGTAGGGGTTGAATGGCTACATATTTTTTAAAGTTAATATTAAAATCATAATAGTCAATGTCGATTACTTGATGACGTCATAGGAACTTGACGCTAAAAAAATAAATAAATAAAGGCAAAGAACCCTGTCATTTATCATTTACAAACACCCCACCCCCACCCCCCACCCCAAAAAAAAAAAAAAATTGGGATCACATAGTTATACTCTTACCATTTGTCATACTGCAAATAAGTAACAGGCAAACCAAAACTAATATTAAACTGCAAAAGTTAGTTTTATTTAATTTAATGCACTAAATAAAATAAAGATTCTCCCCCGATGGTGGTGCGCAGCAGATTCTCCGGTGATGCACACCCCTGCTTTTATTTGATTTAGTGGATTAAATAAAATAAAAATAAAAACAGGAGGCGGAAATGGTGGATTCTATCATGGAGTAAATAAAATGAAACTAAAAACATCATCTTTAGTGAAATGCTTCTGTTTGGGAAGACTTGGCCTGCAACTCGCCTTCCATCAGCTTGGAAGAATCTCTTTAACAGCCAGTGGCCCGGCGCTGATCACATGACACGTGACACAATCACTGACTGCGACTATCCATCCATTCATCCATCCATTTTCTTCCGCTTATCCGGGGTCGGGTCGCAGGGGTAGCAGCCTAAGTAAGGAGGCCCAGACTTCCCTCTCCTCAGCCACTTGGGCCAGCTCCTCCGGGGGAATCCCA
>JARVGQ010001306.1:5957547-5967669 GCA_031762355.1 Hypsolebias martinsi | reverse complement strand
GTTGTGAAAACTTACTATCCAGTCATTTTCTGCTCATCATCAGAACCAAAACAAAACAAACAAACAAAAAATATATATATGGGGCCCCCATGTTGACTCAAGCCCAGGGGCCCCCATCCTCCTAAATCCGGCCCTGGGAGTAAGTCTGTGAACATTGTCTCAGATAGCCCCCTCAGTCATAGTCCTGATAAGTGATTGTGCAATGTTTATCAGCGGCTCAGTAGAGCTCTGACACAGGTCCACAGATGTAATCTGGGTAGGGGTGAGCAGAGCATCTTGTTCACATAACATCCAGGAGAAATTGAGATAGGATTAGATTTAAGATGGGAGAGCCAGATTCAGATAACAGTTGTTTTGGGTCAGGTTGGCCGACTCCGTTAATTTCCGTCTGCCTTACAGTCTCAGAGGTACATCTCAATGGAGATTCCAAACAGCCAAATTTGTGGTCAGTTCTGCTAAGCCGATCTTGCAAACTTCTCCAAGATCAATTCTTTCCATCCAGCGAGATTCAGGAGCTGCAAGTAGCCTGTGATTCTCAGCCAGAGTAGTGCCAAGCTTATGGCTCAGCTCACACAGCATTTGGTCCGAGTGATGACAGCACGAAACATCTCCTCAGGCAGCTTTACAATGGCCAAAACAGCTGCTGACATTTTCTGAATTTGTCGATATGCTAGATAACCACCAACTCCAAAAAGCAGAAATCTTGTTATCATAAATCCAATTATGTACACATCTTCAACATCCTCAACTGGCAATACAGATAGATACATGAACTTCCACTGCCCCCAGGAATCCATAATGTATCCAGCTGCAAGTGTCCCGTTGGGGCAGGAGGGCTCTCCTTTACCCTGTCTTCTCCTCGAGAAAATTTTATCATTTGCATTGAGAGACCACCTGACCAGATCCATGATTTACAATTTGGAAGATATGCAAAGAGAGGCTCCAAAAGGTTCACAGGACAAAGAGCAGAAGCAGGGGAAGGAGCGGGAGGAGAAAAAGTGTCCGTCTTCACCGAGAGCAAGAAAAAAGTTATACCTCTGCAATTTCTCAACAAATGATATATTGTATTAGTCTAAAAAAAGGCAGCTGGAAATGTTAATTTATTTTCATGAATAGCATTTTAATGCATTTTGAAATGAATGCCGTTACCCATTAATTCAACTTTTTGTATTTTTTTTCAACTATTTAAAAAAATCTTTAATGCTTATTTTATTCTTGTAACTCACACTGTAGAGAAAACAAATGGCAGCTTCCATCACTCATCTGAAACCCTTTTAACAAACAATGCATTAGCCTTGGATGAATTAGTTTGTGCTTCACTGCATCCCAAAAACACAAATGACTGGAGAGAAAAGCAGCCCTTTCTGCTGCGTTATAGATTGCAGGTCTGTGCCGCTCTGACTTCTGTTTTCTGTAGCTTATGTTTTTAGTAAATTAGATGCCAGTGGTAAATAGTTTTAGTTTACAAATGACAAACGATCTCTGTACGCCGGCCGATTGCAAAGCCAATGCACGCAGCAACACAGTGTGGTGAGGGAGGCTGCTCTTGAACGGTTCCCAGCTTCTAAATGGTCGGCCTGGTTGAGTGCATCATGCTCATGTCAGGGAACAAACAAATAAGATGAAGTGCTCTCTCAAAGTCAGTGTAAAGGACAACCACACGGGCTCCCAACAAACAAAGACAGATGAGCAATACATGATGGTCTGAGCCGAGAACAGGGGGGGGGACGTTCAATTAGTACAAGGAGAAATGGCAGTTTAACGGTATGGTGAGAAAAGCTGGCAGGCATTAACAGACGACAAATTGAAAACGCACACGGCTCGGAAAGCTGACAGTCTAATTCCCCCTGCCCAAATTGGTCACAAATTTATGATTTTCTATAATTGTTCATGTTTTGACACCTCATATTTCAATCCTGAAAATGAATGAAAGAGGAATGTATGTGTGACACTTAAAAAAAAAAAAGAGTTAAGGCTGGTCACATGGGAGGAACTTGCTCTAAATGCTAAAATGGTGAATTCAGCCAGACACCACTCTTACACCTTTCAAACTTTGTCATTAAACTGCTGAATTTGTGGCACACCGAATGCTGTGCGCCAAGCTATTGTAGAGAGTAACACCTTCAAAAGCACTCTGAGCAGGACTCATGAATATTTATGCTCTGATTAGGGGCCTTGATTTATCAGGCTGCAACCGAAAGGACTGATGGGTCTTAAGGAGTTGAAGCACAGACGGAAACAAAAAGATACGGCTCTAATGCAGGTCCTTCAACTCGTACAACTGACTTTCCATTAGAGTAAAACATAAACTGTGTAGAAAACTTACTACTTTAATCTTCAGGAGTTTGGTTTACTGGGCTGTGAGATCATAAATACAGTACAGTACTGTAATAAAGAGTCATTAACTGTTTTGTTTATCACCAAACATTTATCATTTGTGTTGATAATTTCAAGACATTTGAAGACTGTTAAATGTATTAAATTTTATATCACTTGAGTTACTGCTACATTCTGCATCTCCCTGGGCTGGGGCAACTGGCATCTAACCACTAATGGTGCTTTACCAATGTTTCTGCACATTGGTTTAGCAACACACCGCACCAGTTCAAGAGCCTGCCCACTACTGGTACTCAGTCCAGTGTATGGGACCATCTTGTTTGTGGTTCTGAGCAAACTGCTCCAAGGTGATGATTTTGACATAAGCAGACAACATCTGTCAAGTCGTATGGATATTTTCTAGCTTTCATGACTACAGAGGTAAAGAGAAAGTGTTACGGCTTTTCAAACACTCAGCTTCAGATTTATTTTATGTCTCGGTAAAAAAAGTACTAAGGTTGCCCCCTCCTCTTTCTCGTTGTCCTTGCTCCGCACTGCATATGCTGCAGCACACCTTGATACATGAGAACATGCAAACTCCACTGAGAAAGGTCCCCAGCCAGGATTCGAACTGAGCGGCAACAGCTCTACCCACTGTGCCACCGTGCTGCTCTTGTAATGTAATGCAAAGATTTGGGCACTCAGAAATATAACTTTCACAAAAGTTTTAGACGTTAATTTGCATCACAACCATCATTAGAAGAGGACAAGCTATCAAGTTTCCTTGTTTTATGAACACTCATCAGACTTTGTCCCCACAGCACACTGTCACAGGATCCGCAATCAACCATTTGATCCACAGATCAGGAAAATGTGCCATATTTTTATGCATTTCACAAGAAAAGCAAAAGTCAAATTTAGGTGTAGAAAACCTAGAGAAATGTCTAACTGCTAGAAAGGGAACCAAAAAAAAATGTTTGCTTGCAAAACACTTCCAAGTGCTAAAAAAAAGTCAGACAATTCTTTGATGCATCCTCATTTGAGTATTCATGATCAGAAGTTTGCAACTAAATATTAAACTGAGCCATTTGCTGTTTGAGAACGGGCCACGTGGGCTGGTAAAATTATATTAAAACCTCTGAGCTGCAAAAATGAGAAAACAAAGGGATGAAAAAGTAATTCCCCATAGTGTTCAGCTCTTCAGTCAAGGTCTGGGTTTTAGCCAGTAACTGCTAGCTAGAAGAATAAATGGGGGTTATTTTAAAAAAGACAGTAAATTCCTGTCTTATAAAGAAAAGCTGGAGAATAAACAAGGCCTTCTTTACTAAACTGACTCAACACATCGAAAGCATATCTGAAGCATAAAGTGAGACATTTGTTTAAAGTGAAAATACATATCAGTTTTACTAAGTAATGTATAATCAGTGTTTTTTTTTCCCCCACACCCATTAAAGAGTGCATTGAATTTTTAAAGCTGTCAGACTGAGCATTGCCTCAGGACTCTTTAGTCTGTGAGTTGAATGACAAATGAAGAGGAAATCCAATCATTCACTGGCAAAACCATGCAGCGCATACGGAAAGTTCTGAACTTTAAAGGTCCATGTTTGCCATGAAAGTGGTGATGAAAATGGCATATTAAAAAAAAAAACTGGACGTTGTCTTGTTAATAAGCTTTTCTCACTTAATCATAAATAATATTGAACTTGTGAAAAAATCAAAAAATGACTGATTTACTTTTAACATCTTTTGTGAAGTAGCTGTGATAATAAATAAAATCTAAATATTGAACACATGGAGCTTTGAAACTCAAAAGGCATTATCATACTTTTTGTTGTATACGCCTCATCTTTTTGCATAAATTAGCATTCCCTGCGACTTATACACCGGAGGGACTGATATATGTCTTCCCCCCTTATATACAACCCACTTTTTGGCTGAGATCTGACGATTTCATTCATTCTGAAATGGAAAATATTGAACACTACCATTTCCAGCCACTAGAGGGCACTGGCAAGCCAAGTGTCTCATTAATAGGTAAAAGTGGCTATTAATGAGACACTCGGCTTGCCATAGCACCACCTTCATCTCGCACCAGAACTCCTGGAGCAAACGTTTAATCAGCTGCAGTTCACCCCACTGCCCAGGCAAAATGCAGCTGATTTGACCATAAAAGTGCATTTATTTAAAAATGTTAGGCTGAGACACATCTTTACTATAATGGCGAGCAAACAAATAATTGTTTTTAGATGGTTTTCTTGATAAATTTCAAAGAAATACACAGTGATTTGTCCCTCTACACGCTCCTGCAGCCATGAATCGGCTTTTGAAATGCAGCTGGTGTGACCGTTAAAGTGCATTTATTAAGGAAAAGTTCACCTGAGACACACCTTTGCTATAATTTCAAGCAAACAAATTATTGTTTTTAAGTGTTAGTCTTGTTAAATTCTTGTTAAAGTCCTCCCGTGCACACCCCCGCCATTTGGTACAACACTGGCCCACATTTCCGGGTGGTCAGTAGTGACGTGCAACAAACGCGACGCGTCACCGGTGACACATAATAGATGCAACTTATGCAGCAAAGAGACTTATATATATGTTTTTCCCACTTTATTAGACATATTTGAATTTATGCGACTTATACGGCAGTGTGACGCGTACGGCAGAAAATACAGCTGCGACAGAATGGCACTGAAACAGGTAAAGTCTAGGCTTGTTTATGGCAATTTCATCAAGGCTCATATTCATTTTTGGTAGAAGTAGTTGAAAACTTCCACTTCACAAGATTTTAATGTTCACCTGATGGCAGTGCGGATTTAAGGCTGAGCTTAGTGATGTGCAAATGAAGCAATGAAACAGTACTGGAAAATTTTTATTCATTCAACCTTTATTATACAGGTTAAACCTGTAGGTTCATTCATTCAATGATTTGTTTCATTGACATCTAGTAGCAACATAGGACACAACAAAACAAAATATCATATTAGGTGATGAGTGAAACGTGGGTTTGTGTGAGTTATGTAATATTTGTAAAAATTGATTAGTTGGGTCATATTGGGATAAGTCATGCTTGAGGATACATAAGATGTGCTGGGATGGTAAGGTGTGTTTGAGTAACTTGGGCTGGGTGTGGGGATTCAAAGATTTTTAAGTAACAATACTTTCTGCACTGTTTTTGGACTGAGGTGGTTTGTTTTTGCTGACGACTTCTCCAGCACTGATGAGGCTGCTGGTGTTGTTGTCCCTCATGCTTGACTTTAAAGAGGCTCACCATTCACGACTTCATATTATACGTCACTGGAGACACAGCAAGGACTGCGTCCACAGAAATATGCAAACAAATGATAAGAAGCAGCACTATGATGCATTTAATAATGACTACAAATACATCCTGGGTATGTGAAGACTATTGCACCAGCCACACTGACAGTATTAGCCAGCAAAGTAATTTTGTCCATTATGAACAAGCAAGTGTAGCAGAACCAGAGTAATTACACTCCCACGTTATTAGATCTTGTCTGATGAAGGTATTCCCGTGGTTTGGAACAGTTTTTTATTTATTTATTGTAGTTTTATTTTTTTAACCATGGCAGTGATGGGGGCCGAGATGGGGTAGAGGCAGGGCAGCGACCCGGGACGCAAAAGTCCCAGGTTCAGTCCTCAGTCATTGCACATCTCATGGTGTCTCTGAGCAGGACACCCTATCCCCAAATGCTCCCCGGGCATCTTCAATAGCTGCCCACTGCTCCACCTGGGGATGGATGAGTTAAATGCAGTATGGTATCATACAATGATGACAATACATAACACATTATTATTAAAGGAAAACAAGCAAGAAAAACAAAACTACATGTTTTTTTGTCAGTTGCTCCTTTATGGGTCACTGCAGCAAGAAAACTTGTGTCATGTATATGACACAACCTGGGCTAGAACCCACAATCTCAGGATTGCAAGACCATAGCACTCAGTCACAAAGATACCACAGCCCTTTTCTTCATTGCGTATACAGGTAGTCCTCGACTTAAGGCGCCTTCGACTTACGGCAACTCGGACTTAAGAACGGGTGTGCGGCGCAGCGTTAACATACATTTTACATGTATTTCCTCAACTTACGGCAAAAATCCGGACTTATGAACGGGTTTGCGGCGCAGTATAATGAGTTCCGACTTACGTTAAAATTGGGTTACGAAGAGTTTGTAGGTACGGAACCCGTTCCTAAGTCGAGGCCTACCTGCTTTGTATTTACAATAACTTACTGTGTTGTCCTGTAAGAATAACTGATACTTTACTGGGAACTTTTATGGTATTTAACATTAAAGTATAACAGTGTAGGATCCAAGTGTCTGACCAATCACATCTAAATGTCTCAAATGACAAAACAAATAAAAAAACAAAAATTAAAAAAACATACCAGTCATACCATTAACATAAAAAAAATAAAATAAAAGGGAAGCTGTGGTCTATAGATGTTTGTGATGCATTTTTTATAGTTTATAAAATAAATAAGTAAACAATACACTAAAATACTTGGTTCTTTTCCAACACAGGTGGTTCTACTTCACTTCCAGCTTGAGTTTGCTACCAGAGGACCAGGAGCTCGAGGGTTCTGTGCAATATCTGCGCGTCTGTGTGTGTCTGTGTGTGTCTGTGTCTTGATTTAATGTTTATTATAATTTGGTTGGATACACAGGTTCATTCCCTAATTAAGATTCTAATGATTGTCCAGAGTCGAGAGCTTCAGATCTAATTTAACTTCAAACTCTGTTCTGTTTTGTCTTTATACATCCTTGGCTACATATCTAGCTGAAAGTGATGAGCACTTAACTTTACTCTCATCAAACATTTGAAGTTTTACATATAAAACAACAAAGCTGCTGTCTCTATGGTGCTTGCTTCTGTTTTGTTATTATCTGAACATATCACATGGAATTATTGGAAAAGCAAAAATAATAAATTTAAATCCTAAAATACGTTTAAGAGTTTGAGCTAAATGTTGAAGTTAATTGCATAACATAATATAACCAATGACCAAAATGTTTGTCAACATTTTTTTCATCAAACGTAGACCAAAGGTGAGAGTTGGAAATGAAAATTGTTCTGAGGAGCTTGTTAGAAGTTCTGACACATGGTCAAACTACCTGCTGCCGTGTACATACTTTTAATGCATCAGTGCATTCACCATAAATATTGTTGTGCAGACATTTCTTTATTTCCACTATTGCTCATGCACGTGATCCTGCAACTACAGCATGTACAGTAGAAGGAGGTAGCTTGGTATTTCATGCATTCTGCACAACTGTCTTTAGTTTCTGTGCCTGCAGGGACACTAAGGTCTGGGAGGGGTGAGATAACGCTGACACTGTCTTTGGACATCCCATAAAAACACCTAAATCTGTGCCATTTTCACCACCAGTGCATCTCTCTCTTTTATCATGCTTTTATTCTTGTTGTTTTGGTGAATTCCATCCCTAACCAGCAGACTTGCTCAAGCAGATTGTTTTCACTAAACGCCAGAGGAAGAGGACTTGCCAAAACATTCTGATAATTCTCGGGGTCCAGCTCCCCAGAGTCCAAATATAGAGCAGTCAGAAAAAGAGCAGAAGCACACAGAGCCATCCGGCCAGCCAAACAAATTATCTGCACTGTCGGTCTTCTCTACTTTTTGTGTAAAAAAAAAATAAAAAAATAAAAATTGTGTTGGAGGATGTTATGATGAGCCTCTTTTTGTTCAGAGGAGTGTAACTGGATCATAGGTTATAATGCAGCAGTTGTTTGGGATATGCAAACACAGAGAAAGTTTGTTGGCTCCACATATACTTTTCATCCTAATTTTCTCAGCTAGGCTATAACCAGCTGCTGTTAAATTATCAGCCCGACAAGAGAAAAACAACGTTGTTATACAGATTTCTTGAATTTTCACATTCAGCAATGTGAAATGATGATAACGTTTAGAGCAAATCATTTCTGTATACGGTACTTGTCAAAAGTATAAAACTTAATTTGCCACTTGCAATATCTTTCTGAGTCCACTGATGAAACTTTAAACGGCTGTAAATGTACACAAGTCAGGAGCGTTAAAATGTAAAATTTTGATGAAGGATGTTTTGTACACTATAGACTCTAAATACTAACGCCGTCTTACTGGATGATGTAAAAATCTGCCAACATCTGGATAATCTTTACAGGTTCTTGGCGAGGTCTTTAAGACATGTAGTAAATAATTAACATTTATTCATTAATCAGCATTATTTTAAGAAGAAAATGCATTGTAGAAGTTGTGAAGCTCTGGCATCTCTCACATATGATTACTGAAAAGTTTATTAATTTTATAATAGAGCACCAATATAGAATAGATAGATTTTAAACTTTACACAAATAGATTTGTTTAAATAACAGGAATTCCAGAGGTGCACAGAAGATATACACTTTTTTAAATAACTGGAAATCTGAAGATACTTGTGACCCAACTGCAAAGACCTTACGCAACTCAATGTCAGGCCATACAGGTAAAGATGGCGCACCTGATGCCAATAAAAACCAACACACCTGCAAAGGCATGATACAATTACCAGTACATGACAGTGAAACAATGCAGGAAAACCTGCACGGTTCTGTTGAATTTTAGTAATACTGTGCTGTAAGGGGACTGTCACCATGAGTTAAAGTTTGAGCCCCAACTGATAAGAAATCACATTTGTTACAATATCATTGTATGGGTTGAATAAAATAAAAACTCTGGAATTTCCAAATAAACATGAGTGTAAAAATCAAACAACCCGAGGGTTTGTTTGCTTGCAAATAAACGCTACTGTGTGGAAAGATCAAATCCAGCATCTTTTTAAACATCAGTATGATTTTAGGACTACATTTTGATTTTAACGTGACTTTACTCAGATTAAATACAGGTTAAAGTTGTCCATAACATTATACTGGCCTAGACTTGGACAATATTTTATTTATTGAGTGTAATGAGAGGCAGCATGATGACTCGGTAGAGCTGTTGTCTCTCAGCAAGAAGGTCACCAGTTCAAAATCCAGCCGGGGGCCTTTCTGGGTGGAGTTTGCATGTTCTCTTTGTGCATGCATGGGATTTCTCCAGGTACTCCAGTTTCCTCCCACAGACCAAAAACATGCATGTTAGACTGATTGTTAACTCTAAATTCTAGTTGTTCTCTAGTTGTGAGTGAGAGAATGGTTGTTTGACCCGTTTGTCTGTATGAGTCCCTGTGATGGACTAAAGACCTGTCCAGGGTGTACCCCGCCTTTTGCACATGGGCACCAGCAACCCCTGCGACCAGAAAAGAAAGAAGCGGGTAAAAAATAATGGATGGATGGTGTGTAATAAGTGTCACAAGTTATATAGCATATAGGTGTTCTCGTAGATTATGTAGGTAGTAGAGAGCATAGCAAGAATGTAATTCAGTATGAAGGAAGTGTAAGGGAAATTGTCAGTGGTGGAGAAAGTACTCAAACACTAAAGTAAAAGTACAAGTAAACAGACAAAAATGTACTGTAGTAAAAGTTGAAGTATTACATTAATGTTTTTACTTAAGTAAAAGTAAATAAATACTTACATAAATTGTTAAAAGTAAAAGTACTTACAGAATGTATTATCTATCTAATGCCTACAATATCATGAAGTGTGCCCACTGTATGTATATTTTCTGTAATACATGAATAGTGTTTTGTCATTTTAATGAACAATGCTGCAGTAAACCTTGTAATGGGTCAGTAGTGAACAATATTTTAACTTCCTGACACCATTTTCAAAACTTGGACCTGAGTGTCGAGACATTTGGAGACATCTCT
>JARVGQ010001306.1:5939370-5949585 GCA_031762355.1 Hypsolebias martinsi | reverse complement strand
GTCCCGGTAACCGGCTTTTTCGGTATCCGGCCGGGCCGGTAGAACGGAACTAAGCCGGATACCGGGGACTACCTGTACATATATATATATATATATCTTTGAAGGACCAAATTCTACAAAAACATCTATATTTAAAATTGTATATGTTTTCCTAATCTTTTGATGTCTTTGCACTCATTGGGTCTACTTTTATTCAATTAGATATGGGCTTTTGTTTCTTGTTGACACACATAGTTTTTTTTTTTTAGCTTTGCTTTAAAGTTCATGTTTTGTAATTTGTACATCTGTGGGTTAAAATAAAGTTGAATTAAAGGCTGTTTCTCTTCTTTAAACATGTTTGAAGGAAATAATCTTGAGATCCAATAATTTTGTGTCTTTCTTTGATTTTCAGCTGTTAATTTTAACAGATAGTCATTAATGTGAAAACAGGATTTTATGATAAAGCTGGCACCATTTATTTATTTATTTTTTTAATCTTCAACGCTAAAAAAATAAATTATGACCAGTCTCACCCGGTTCTCTTCCCTGGAGCCTCAGAACCAAAACTAAAATCCTGTGTCATATTCCCGGCTCCGAGCTCAGCTGTGACTCGCAGAAGTCCGTTTCCAGACCCCGTCCTCATGTAATCATCATGAAGACCAAACCCCGACCCGTGCAGACAGGTGGACAGGGACGGGTCTGGGACAGACGGTGGAAGCGATTTTTACAAACATTTTATGTACTTAAAAAAAAATTTTAATAGCTTCAGCAATTTTTAAAAACAGTTTATGTATGAAAACAAAATAGCAAAAGGGCCCTCTCCTACTCCGCTCCTGTTTCCTGGAATATCTTACAAAAAGATCTGAAGCTCTCGATCTTGACTTCTCTAAATGGCTTTAAGAATCTGCTGGACTCCTGGCAAAAACCAATGCTGACATGTTCCTGTTTTTGATTTTCTACATTTACCGTATAATCTATTTTGCTACTTTGACATCTTTTTTAACTAGTTTAAAAAAAAAAATCTGTATGCCTCTCTTATGATTGTCTATTGTTGTCGCTGTTGTCATCATTCTTTGTTGAAACCAAGTCTCTTGTGAATGAGTCCTTGAGAATCACTGGGATCTGCCTAAATAAAGGTTGAATGAATGAAAAAAAAAATAATACAGATCACAAATTTCATCATTGTACAGAAACACACAATGACAACAACACATAGCACTTTCTTTATTATTTCTTTCAGTGGTCATTGTATCACTACAGGTCCGTGCATTTAACCTTTGTACATATAGTTGATTGCGTAGATGTTCTCAGGAACGTGCAGCCATTTCATTAGGGCAGGTAGGGCAAGGCCCTTCCAAAAACCCATTCACCTCAAAAAGTAGTTCCAACAAATAATAAATGTGAATTCCTTTAGCTTGAAGTGTACTGTTTCATTTTTTCTCAACATTTTTGATGCTTTTAATTAGGATTTTAAAAGTTAGTTTTATTTCATTTGATCTCTTTGCATTGTACTTATTTGCAGTTACAGGTCAGGACACGTTTGTCAGTAGATTTATCAAATCCTGCTGACACAGGCAGCACTAATAGGAATAAAATGCGAGAATTTTTACTTCCAACTGTGTATTTCTTTTAGCATGTTGTTTGATGGGAGAAAATAGAAGATGAATGTCTGCCTCATGGCTAAATGCTGTCCTGCATGCACAGCTGTGCACTTGTTTGTCTGTTCTTATTTTACAGTTAAAATTAAAGATACTCTCATATCAGGAGGGAAAAAACTTCAGCCTCTGCGTTTATAACTACAAGACACAAACAACAACAACAACACTAAACAAATACAACCTGTGTGAGGAAGAAGGCGCTAAAAGGTGACAGTGTTGTGCACAAAATAAAAACAACTACAACAAAATAAACATTAAACAACATAATAGCTTAGCTTTTTCACATAAAATTAGAGGATTCAAGGTTCTTTATTGTCATTTGCATCACATGTGGTACATGAGGTGGAACGAAATTGTGTACACAGGGTCCCAATTACATCCAAAAAAGTATAAAATGTAAAAGAAAAACAGTAATAAGATCTGATATGAACTAAGAAAAACTAAAAAATACACTAAGTACTAGTAGCATAAAAACAATACGCCGAACAGCAGTACAGTGTAAAACAAAACGTAAAAGGTACGTAATTAGTGCTTCGGTAATTTAATATTTGTGCTCAGGAGCAGCTGCTGTTCTCAGACAAAGGTCAAAGATGTGAGTTGAGAGCAGGAAGCTGTGACCTCTCAGGCTAACAGGGTCAGACAGAGATGGGTTCAGTGGATCGTTGGGACCTGTGAGGCTGATTCGAGACAACCTGACTGAAAAGCAACCCATTGCTGGACACATGCAGAAATACAACCAAAACAAGTAAATATATCTATTTCAATATGAAAATGACTCAACAACCTTCAAAGATCAGAGAAGGCTGCAAATTAGTAGTTCAATGTTAGTAATTAGTAGTATTTTTTAGGTGTGTAACAGTACACTAAAATCACATTTCAGTTCGGTTCAGTTTCAAGGAGGGATCGGTTCGATTAATTTCAGTACAAAAAAGGCAAAAATAAAGATTTACAAAATGTTTATTTTGAAAATATGCCAAGTAAACAAGTTCAGTCATTACAGATTTCTTAGCTGGAGGTGATGTGGTGGATGAAGAAGACTCAGATGCTATCATCCTCAGACTGCAAACAACACAAAGATAAAAAAAAAAAAATGAGTTAATAAGATTATAATTTTAAATTAAAAAAGTTAATTAGATCACAATAATAAAATAACAATACCTGTTCTTTCACGGTCATCATTTCTGATACGAGGTGGATGAATCTCTTGCTCGTCATCATCAGGGCAGAGCTTTAAGTCTGGGCTCCAGGGCTTGTTGACAGTTTAAGTTTTAGGTTTTTCATAAAGTGCTGCTTCAACTTTTTGTCTGAAGTGTTGATGTGATGGGATGTCGTGGGCAGCGGGACTGAAGAACATTTATCATATGCTTAAAGTCGGCGCATCAACAACAGAATACAAACGTAGATCTAGAGTTTTAAAAACTCATACAGCTTGTGTTATTACTTTACCATAACATACCATTTTATTTATAGAGCACTTAAAACAGCAACAAGGCCAACCAAAGTTCTGTACAAACAAACAACAGGCCACACATAGGCAACATACAAAATGAAGTACAAAAAAAAAACAGAATATAGACACAAAATCAATGTAGACAAGAAATACAACGACCAAACACACGCTTTGGACCGATCTGAATCACCTGATGATGGTTGTGTAAATGCTGCTGCTATCGGTCTTTGCACCAAGCTGCTAGAAAAGAAGTTTACATTCGGATGAGTTGTTTCAAGTGCGTTATCAAGTTAGACATGTTGCTGCTGCAGATCCAATCTCTGTGAAACAACGTCGACACACAGCTTTGGATTTGTGCTTGTCTTTTAAGAAGTAAGCTATAATGATCCCAAACAGGAAACAGCAACGAGATCTCTTGTTCGTTGCCTGCTGGGCTGCTAATCCTACACGTGCTGCAAGACTATGCAACATTTAATAGCGCTGTGCTGAAACACGCTTAGGAACTTTTGTTCTGCAGCACATAATCTATCGTTAATAAAATTTATGAGTGGAAAAAAAATACCAAAACGGTATGCACATGGACCAAACCAAATATGACATACCGAAACAGTTCAATACACCCACATGTACCATTACACCCCTAGTGTTTTTCTAAAACTAAGCGGCCATTTACTCAGACTATCTGCACTTAAAATAAAAGATAAAAATAATGCACACCCTCCACAGAGTTACTAACTTTATGTCTTAACGTTCATTCAGTTATTTGATCGTCGCAGTATGATAATAATTTTTGCCTCATTATGATTTTGGCTGCATCAGACGCTGTTATTAAACACCTGAAGCAGTTTGAAACATTATGAAACACCTGAAGGCTCTTCTTTCACCAGAAGCACACACACTTTAGTAACTTTTGCTTTGATTAGCTCAAAACAAAAGTTTTATTCCTGTTTATGTTGAATTTACTTGGTTCAAGCCAAGACGTATTTCTACTCCTACAGCAGATTGACAAGAGTAATGTGGCACATCATGGTCCTGAGCATGTGTGTGTGTTGCTCATTTCTGCTTTGCTGTCAAACCTGAATCAGTGCCTCACATACAGTATTTTATTTTACTTTAATTTGATGCTGAGTAGAATGGACCAGCCATTACTTCGACCTGCAACAAATTGTACAGAAAAAAAACCCCTAAATAAATAAAAAAAACAACAGAGTACTTCAGTGATTGTAGATCAGTTTACATTTAGGTTGGCAGCCACGCCTTAATCCATAAAACAAATGACTTGAAAGAAAATGAAAAAAAGTACAATGAATCTGGACAAATGGAGAGTTTTAACTGCAAGTTTGTTTTATAGGTTGTCAAAGTCTTCCATTGCTCAATTAGGTAAAGCAAGAAATAAAATAAAGGCTTGAAAGATAAAACTAAGTTATTTTCTAATCAAATCTGTGTGTCTTGTATAAAACAAATGCAAAAAAAAAAAAAAAAAAAAAAAACAAGAAAGAAGAGATGCCAACAATGACTTAATGAAAAAGCTGGAAGACGATGTTATTCTTCCCATCTTTGATCTTAGATTTAATCTCTTTGCATTTATTTTTCAAAGGGAACTTGAACTCATCGCTGGTGCTGCTGGTTTCCCTACAGGAAAATGTCCAAGCTTGAGTAAAATAAACTTGTAAAACATGTAAATGAAGGAAGCAGCTTTTAAGGTCTTAAATCTCGTATCATTGTTGTGTTCAGTTCATTTTGTGGACTTTGTGAAGATGATTGTGCCTTGGATGTTTTTAGGATAACAGAGTCTAAATATTGTAATCCTTACTTTTTTATCTTTTGTTAAAAGTGGGAAAAATGAACCTTTAATGAGAACCACGTTGCTGATGCCTGTCTGCTATGACCATTACGACCAAATTAACCTTGTCTGACTAGAAAATGGGTTTATCTTTGAACTGCTGATCCTGCAAATGTGTGGAGTGTCTCCATGGTTTGTTCATGTGACGTTCAGGCTTGTGCATGTACAAATGTAAGAGAAGGAAAAACACAACACCGGCTACACAAGGCCTCTCTAAAAAGTGTAGAAATTGAGAGCTGTGGTTATTCATCTGGGCTGAAGCAATGCAGCTTGTTTCAGACGGATTACAGGACACAGAAAAGACCTCGGGGGAATGTGCCTGGTTATTACTTCAGTGTTTGGCTGTGCTGAGGTCAGTGACCACCATTTGGCAGCAGGTGGACACAATCTGGCTGTTTTTGTTAGCTTTTAATAAAAATCAGATTGGTTTTGTCTTTGTTTTCACTCTCATGCTGCATATGACACGTGGCTATATGTCACTGTTCTGGCTCTACTGTATGAAATCACTGATCTGGAGCGAGAGTTCACTGAGGTTGCGATGAACCTTTTTCAGTATCCATGTTCAATTTCACCATAGCCACCCAGCACCAGTCAGCATTCACAGGAAAATAAATCATTTTAAATACTGAACAAATATTTTTGTGTACCATGCAAGGCATGCTGGAGTAGCCCTCTTACATTCATTCTGAGATTTTGCTTTTGAAAACTTTAATTACTTTGTTTTTATGAATGCAAATCACTTTTTCCACGGATAATTACATCAAATGCTATGCTGCTGGAAGGATTTTTCCTGAAACCCTTTTTTTTTTAACTTTTGACATTTGTTATGACGCATAACCATAACAACAAGGTGGTTTTCTTCAATTGGGACCAGCTGATTAACATCTCAAAAACTCAAAGAATACCTCAACTACAGCCCCAAATCCCAAATGAGTAGAAAAAGAGGTGCCGTGGATGCATTACAGTCTACCTGTAAGCTGTGTTCAAGTGCCTGACTGCAGAGATCTTGGAGGTATTGGGAAACGCAGCTCGTGACAGCAGGAGAACTGAGATCGTCCCCCGGCACCTGCAGTTAAGTCTGTGGCAACGAGGGGCTTGGAAGGCTGCTGGGAATAATGGCCATTGCTCGGGGAGGAGTTCTGCCTGGCATTCAGGCAGTCCTGCTGCCTAAGAGGACTTTCAGGTCTGCTGGGTCTGGGTGGATGGATCGGCATCTGCAGCCAGTTTCTTCAGATCCGCTGTGAGATGGACCGCTACAAGAGCTCCTTCCTGTCCAAAGACATCAGCAACTAGAACAACTCTAATGAAACCAAGATGAGCTACAACAACAAATAATTTCCCTTTGGGATTAATAAAGTATTTTTGAATTTGAATTACATTTGAATGTGATCATGTCTTTGTTTACTTATTCATTTAAACAAATCATTGACAGTACTGGGTCAAAATATTTTTAAAGTTGTTTGCAATGAAATTTAAATTTCATTAACTGATGTCGTATTTAAAATGGACTATTGAAATCTAAAAAAAAAAGTTGAAACAGTGGCAACAAAAGCCTGTAAAAGTAAGTGGGGCAAATAAGAAACAGCTGGAGGAGCATTTTGCATCTCATTAGATAAACTGGCGTAAGTTTAGTATGAGGACTTAGTTGTAAAAAGAAAAAGGAGCCTTTTGGAGAGGCTGTAGTTCTCTGAAAAAAAAAAGATGGGCAGAAGTTCACTAGTCTGCTAAAACACTCTCAAAAAAGTGGAACAATTTCAGACTTTTGTTCAACGATGGAAAACAGACACCATGTCCTCTGTACTAAATATTAGAGGAACCATACAGACAGTCCTTTAGGGGAGCAAAGATGGGTTCGGGGCAGCTGACTCGGGACCCAAAAGTCCCAGGTTTGATCCCCGGTCATTGCACATCTCACGGTTTCTCTTAGCAGCACACATTATCCCCAGTTGCTCCCAGGGCACTTTCAATAGCTGCTCACTGCTCCACCTGGTGGTGGATGAGTTAAATGCAAAGAGCCAATTTCACCATTGTATGGGAACATACAATGACAATACATACACATTATTATTATCATTATCACCTATAACAACCTGCAGAGGCCAACCACATGTAACCCACCTTTAACTGATGGCCAAAACCTTTTAGACAGAAGGGGAGTTTAGACACAAATAACCCACAAAAATACATGTAGTACAAATATAACTATGACGGCAAAGTCCTGATCAGTTTGCGAGCTTACAAATGTACCGAGCTTGATAGAACTACAGTATTACAAATTGTCTACTGTATCTATTCCTAGATAATACTGTACTCTGATGGTATGCTGTATAAACATTACTTGCCTTGAATATCTAATATTATGTGCAAAAGTCTGACTGTTATCTTTTTGAAACTATCCATCCACAACACTAACAGCATTTTGTTGGCCCAGACAACACCAAAGACCATAGACCCACACTTGTGTTACTGCGTTTAGTATTCATCACCTTGTTCCAGCCCAGCAGACTGCATCAGTGGGAGATGACACACTGACAGTCCCTAAATCCAACACCATCCATTTGTTTGTCGGTGTCATGTCGTCTTTCCAAACCCTTGTCCTCCTTGTTCGTTTTGCTCTTTACAGCCTGTCACATTTCAGCACGGCAGCCCGGGCAATCGTCACCTAATTGTGCCCTCCATGCAAAGCAGGAGACACTCTTACAGCTGTGAGAGCTGCATCCTTCAATTAATTCCTCACTAGCAAATTATTAATTAAACCCAATTCTTCACATTGCAGTGAAAGCAAACGAATGGCAAATCATTACGGTGGTAATTGCACATTGCCGTAATGGCGAAACAGGTCATTAGCATTCATATTTTATGTATGCAATTCTTTTCTTGAGACCTTGAAGCTGTTTTAACTCCAGTGCAAAAATGCAGTATAACACAGCAGCAGTGTTTGCATATTTTATTGTATGGTTGTGTACATACTGAGAATATGATCACTCTTTCTTTATCATTTAGTGCATTCTAGTTCATCTGTAAAAACAAAATAAAAGACATCCATAAAATACAAGTGTGTGTGTGCATAAATGTGCATTAAGTCTCATTTGCGTAGTCAGGGGGACAGTGCTAACAACTACACCAAGGAGCCCTTGCTTACTAATGAACAGCACATTTAATTTGCTTCCTACATGCATTTTTGTTCAAATACGTATAGCTTTCAGTATTTTTCTCAAACGATTCATGAGTGTTATTTTGTCACCCAGACTAGTCAAAATGCTCCATGAGGAACAAAATTGTACATTTGGGGGTTATGGGTACTTTAAAGGAAACACTCCAAGAACCGTGGGATCCATTTCCCATCTTTCAGGATTTAAGTGATTGATAGGGACAAAAGGGGTTGAGATCAACCCAATAAAGAGTAAGGACACAGTAACCTGTAAAATTACTGCAGTGTAATATAAAGGGCAATTGTCTGTGACATCGTAAATGTGCTAGCTTTGTATTTTTTCTTCTCTCTCAGCAGTTACCTTGCAGTCCTTCCACATTTTCTGATGCAACGTCAATAAATACCGCAATAAAAACTTTGTTCTGTCGGCAGCAGATTTCTCTGCTTTTACAACAGTGCTTTAATAGGGCGGCTGTGGCTGAGTGGTTAGAGCAGTCGTCCCCCAATGCAAGAGTTGGGGGGTTCGAATCCACCAGCAGTCGCATGCCGAAGTGTCCCTGGGCAAGACACTGAACCCCTTGTTGCCTCCGATGTGTCCCATAGGTGTTTGAATGTTATAAAGCACTGATTGGTCTCTTTAGAATTGTTTGTTCAATTAGATCTAGCAGAGTGCTGTATGAATGGGTAAATGAGGGCACAGATTGTAGTAGAAAGCGCTTTGAGTATCTCGATAGAAAGCACTATATAAGTACAGTCCATTTAATAATATGTACCTCAATGCAAATATTCATCCTATGAAAATTGTTACTTTGTACACAGTTTTTGTGGTGCACTGTACAGACTGTAGTATTTTTCATTTATTTGTAGCAGAACCAGCTTCAAGTTACTCGGGTCCTTTAAATGTCCTTTAAACCTCCACAGGAAATAGTAAATTGTGTACTTGTCACAGTCCATTAAAGGTAATATCTCACTGAGCTGAGCTGGCAACTCAAAAGCATCCAAGGAACCAGCAAGCACGTGTCTATCTTTTGAACGGCCAGTTTTTGAGAACCCCGGTGTACTTTTGTGTGCACAACTTGTAAAACTGCATTCTTGTCAGCGTTCAATATTTTATTGTCTACCTTCGTTCAGCCCCTACCCATTTTGGCATGCTTTGTTCTCATCTCGGAAGCTGCCCCCACATTTATGATTCAATCTCCTGGAGTAAGCGTTTGAAATGAAGACACAGATTTAAACCTGTTTTTCTATAATAATTATTGGACATTAGTGTTTTTAAGGACTTGGACAAGTTTTCTGTTGGGGTGTGTGCAGTAACTCAGTGGTCTTGTAATCCTGAGGCTACAGGTGCGAGTCCAGATTACTGCAGGAAGGGCATCTGGATTAAAACAACTGCCACATCCTTCAGTGAGTTTGCCTAGTGTCACCCTTCAAAACAGCATGGTATCTGTTGAAGGAACGCCTTCGTGTAGGTGTCAAAATACAACTTTATTGCTTCTGAGACAGGTTGGAGATGTCCACAACACCTCTGTAGCTAATTTTAGAGCAAAAATTCATATTTTTTCTAAACTCAAGCAAGAGGATTGTGAGCCTCTGCAACTCAGGTGAGGAAATTGAAAACCAACGTGAATGTCATGAGACACGGTGGAGGCTCCCACATGAATGTCTTTCACCAGCTAGTCACAGCCCATTGAGATACGCTCCTTATGTGCAAATAGAAAAGTTCAAATTCAAGATTTTTAAGGAACGATGACTTTTGGTTTCTTTTTAAGAATTTATATTTTTCTTTACAGTAAGTTTCTTTAGCTAAACATTGACTTGTATCCACAGAAACATCAGAATCTTGGCTAAAAGCTCATGAAAACTATTTCTATGAGCACCGTACACACTTGGAACCACAGTTGAATCAGAAGTAACCAACCACAACAAAATGGTGTCAGTGCGACACTCGATCTTAAGTTTCCACCGACACACTCATGATTGACAGCACTGGAGGCAGTCGTTAACCTGATCCCTGGACGGTCTGTAAGACTGACCAACAACCCAGTAGGTAGTGATAGATCCAAATGTCCACTCAACCTTCAGCATTTATCTGGGCTTGGGATTGATGCCATAAGTACAACAGGAAGTGCCCTTT
>JARVGQ010001306.1:5752502-5763285 GCA_031762355.1 Hypsolebias martinsi | reverse complement strand
ATTGGTTAAATATGACCGAAACCAATTGAGAGCGACACCCCTGATGCCCACACAGTGCTCAAGACGAGAGATTAAAACCCTGTGGTCAACAGTGTCAAATGCAGCAGACAACTGAGGAGTTACTTTGAGGAGTTACTTTTTATAAAGCGTGAGAACAACTGGTCTTGTTGGTTTCTAATAAGATAGAACAGTAAATATTGAGGCCCATCTCAGACGAAAGCCAGCAATGGAAAAAACTCATTTATTTTAATCTTCCTGGTATTTTTAATTGCTTCTTGGGGTTTTCAGTAGCCAATATGCCGTTTTCAACTGAACTTCTAAACATCCATCCATTTTTATTGACACTATTGAGTGTTTTAATATCACCAGCTGGTTTTTATAGATCCTACACACAAGAGTAAAAAATCCTAGCTTTCAGTGATGCTGGAGTTCCGTAGAGGATTCACAAACAAGATTTTTTTTTGTTTAAAACTGTTTATGAATGAGACTACTTGCACTACAGTTCCTGTTTGCAGGAGAAACGAGACAAACGCTGCTCTGATGATAAGAAGAACTCCTTCAGGGAAACTGACTAGAGAACACATTTTGGAAGAGGCAGTTAGGCCTTTATGGGGCAACAAGAAATTGATAAAGTTCAGAGAAATGCAACTTGAATACAGGCTCAAGAGGGAGATTATGTGGCAGCAGTTTGTAGAAACAGAGCGTTTCTCTTGTAAGCCAAGTGTGTGTAGTCGTTTTTCTTTAGTGTTTAAACAGTGAATTAAAATCTGTAATATTTACAGATTTGTACAAAAAGTGTGAATTGGAATCTATTTTAATTTTAGTCATGGAGAGAAACAAACCGTGTTTGATTTCTGTCTCGTTTATTCAAATCTGATAGATTAATCTCCATTCACTCATAGTTTGTCAGACAATCACTTCAAACCAGTTTTTGTTTTCCAAATGTTTAAGATCAGATTGCTGGGTGCACGGCTGAAGTACATTTCTGACAATAAAAATAGAACAAAGTGCTGCATTACATTCACCACATGGTTATCTTGTGCAATAATATAAGAAAGCATAAAACACCGTCTCGACTCGGTTTGTCTGAAGCCTTAAAAGCACTAAGAAAAAAATATATATTGCATAAAAAAAACAAATACTTTATGGTGCAGAAAATGGCTGCAGCACAAACAAAGGAAGGATTGGGAAAAAAAAAAAAAAAAGAGTTCCTGGTCTAAGTCGAAGCGTCGGAGAAATCTGTTGTTCCTCAGATTAATTTCCTTTTTGGACACAACTGAGCAGACGATGGTTCACGTGTTTCACAAATCTTAGATTTTTCATAAACTTTAGTGATGTATGGGAAAAAAAAATAATCAACTTAATGTTATTATAATTTATTACTTTTGCAAGATTTCTCTAGATAGCAAAGGTTAATGCAACCAAAACGTAAAAAACAAAGCACTCAGAAAGCCTGGGGGCCGGTTTAAAATAATAAAAATACTTTAAACTTTTGCACAGCATTATGTACTTACGAGTCGACGAGGGAGAGGGCGGACCACAGAAACCATCTTATCACCAGCAAACTGGTTGGTCCACTATGTAGTGTGCTGCTTGTGGGACTAAGTTTGTTGTGGCTCCTCGGACTGATGAAGTCCTTTGAATGAAGGAGGAAGCGTCTCAACCAGAAAATAAAAATAAAATAAATAAAACATCCAGATGAACTGACTGAACTTTGGTTTCAGCTGATGATTGATTTATTCATCACGGTGGTGTTGGGCAGCTTATCAGCGCTGCATGCGAGTACTGGGTTTGTGGGAATGTCAGTTGCAGGACGTGCTCTGACAGGTTGAATTTCTGAACCTCCAGCCTTACAAAGGTGAAAGTGGCATTGGTGGGTAAAGGGGCGGTAGTTACACCTGCTCAGAGATGGAAGCTGCACGAAACATCGACTAAAGATGGAGAAGCCACAGGAAAGAATAAGAGTCTCAGATGCTAAATAGTTTTCCTCAGTGGTCTGACGTGATCGTTCAAATTTAATCTGTTATATATATATATAATATTCCCTTGCTGAAGGCCCTTAACTCCACCATGTATAAATATATATAAGGTGTTTTAAACCCTTCCCACACTCTTGCAATATGTACAATGTTTCTAAATGCTCTAAAAGACGCAGAATGTCATGATTTCAGCTCCCTGCCTCCTCTGCTCTTTGCCACCTGCATGCGCGCTTGGCCACGCCCACTCCTCCGCTCTGCACGGTGATCAGCTGCAGCAGGAAGTTTATCCTGCATCAGTAAGGGCTGCACAAATGTGCAGGAGGTGCTAAATAATTCATTATAAATGAAAAATTCCATGCCGACCGTGCATCTCATCCATCAATCAGTGTATTAATATTAAAATGAGATCTGTCAGAAAGGGCTGAAATTAAACTCCAGTTTGGATCATGAGCTCCTGTGCATGTGAACCTGTTCGTGTGAGTAAAGTAACCCGCTGCTTGTTGGGGATTCTGGTGCCATCTCCTCCTCTTTGATGCCCTTGATCGTGTACCTGAACTAAACAGTCTCTGATTCTGAGCTGGTCCCTGTGGACCTCTTCCCCTGATCAGTTTCTCAGCCCATCTGTCTGCCAGGCTTTTCACAGAGTCTCATCGTAGGCGAGAGGAACCCTCACTGCAGGAGTTTTCATTAAACCTGTACTCCCCACCTCCCCCTGCCCCTTCTTCTTGTTTTATCCCTCTGCAGGCCGGAGGAAAGTTAATGAGAAGACTTGATCATCTGACACTTTGCCTTCAGCGTTCCTTTACCCCATCTGTTGTTGACCACTAATTTGCAGCGGTGAGTCAGTGCTGGCACGAACGCCCTCTGAAAACATTAAAATGATTTAATAGTGTATTTGTTGTATAATTAAAATGTTTCATATGCTGGCTTCCTTTTGTAAATTATGTTTTACTGTTGGTAAATCCTTAAATTGTCGTTAAACAGTTGGCATGAATAAGGACATTTTTTTTTTTTTTTTACATGTTTTCAAAGTAGCTCAGCCTGGTCTGACTTCTGATCACACACATTACTTTTACTCGTTGTCATGGTTCTTGGGGGGGTTGCTTTTTTTTTTTGTAGTTTGAGGTTTTTTTTGTAATTGAATGTTTACTATGCCTCTTTGTTTCAGCTAGACATCCTTCAGTTTGCTTTCTGTTGAACTTCTTGCATCTTAGTCACTGGCTGCACATTAATTACAGCCTGCGTGACAGAGATTAATGGAGTGGGTGTGGTCTGTGCTCCGTTTGTAACCGACATATCAGCTGGAACATCAGCCCAGATTAGATTCAGCAACTAAACAAGTTAAACCAGGTGACTGGTGCGAGTTAAAACAATTTGTTTTGTTTCTGAGACATAAATTGTAAATGGACTGTACATGTACAGCAGCAGCTTTCTATCTAGTCAGAACACTCGAAGCGCTTTACAATATAATCTGTGCCCTCGTTTACCCACGAATCTGAATCTGTAGAGACCTTTGTGACGTCATACACCGATGAGACGCACATCGGAGGCGATGAGGGTTCAGTTTCTTGCCCACAGACACTTCAGCATGTGAGTGCTGGTGGAATCGAACCCCAACTCCCATTGGAGGACGACTGCTCCAAGCACTCAGACGGGGCCAATGAGTTATTTTAAAATAAAATTAAGTTTTGACTTTAAAACTAAATCTGTGAGGGGAAACGTAAAAATAAAACTGATGTGTCAAATATTTCCACCTGAGTTAGTTCGATTTTAAAGATGATCTGTGATTTACAACCCAGTCCATCTGCCAATGGTTTCATTTAAAGTAAAACATTTTTTTTATTTTTTTATTTTACATAATGATAATTGTCAGGTGTCCTTGAGCTGTTTGGTTTCAGTAACTGAACCCCTGAACAGTTTACTCTAATATATTTGCGTTTGTGCTTTTATGTGGTCAGCTGGTGAAACACCATCAACTCACATTAGCCTGATAGCTCGCTCCTGGTTTAAAGAGACTCCGCCTCCCACCAGAAAACACTTTGTTTCCTCTTACGTCCACTCGCCTGTCTCTCATCTGCAATCATCTCACCTGCCTCCACTCTGTAATCATCTCTTCCGTCGTTTTCAGTCTCATCTGCTCTTCAGAACATTGTCAGACTGTTGGTTACGTATTGCATCCCCAGATTCTATGACTATAGGCGCAGTAGGGATGTGTCCTTCTGTGTTGAGGCTTCGAAGCGTGTGTCGAGTAATTCAGGAGGATTTATGCGGAGCGTGTGTTGATGACGCATGTAGTGACGTTCGAGGCCTCGCTAGCGGGCGGTACCACATGACCGATTCAGGAACTGGTTCATTTTTCTGTGCGACGATTCGAAATATATGGGGCAGACAGAAAAATCTATCATCCCCATCATCATAAAGACAGATTAAGATCATTTGCAGATCAAATTTGTCCTCACAAATGATTTTTTTTTTAAAATTCAACTTAAAGCTTCGCTAACCAGTTATGTTATTATAATCCATCTACCAGTTTTACATTCATAGTCCACTTGATGGCGCAGTAGAGCAAATGAAGCACCATGGCGCATTGGATCATGAGTCGAGCTATTTAATGGAAAGCTTCAGTGCTTCATGAAGCTTCATCTCATCATCACTAAGGCGCAGGCCTTTAAGGTCTGGGCCACTCTGGCTCTTGAATGGCTGAAGAAATTGCTATTTCAGGAGCCGAACCCTGGTCTCAGGGTAGCCTATATAGGCTGGGGGTGGGGCCCACACAGCAGGTGGGCGTGGACTAGAGTTTTCAATGCTGTGCTGCGCATGAAGAGAAAACCCACACGCGATAGCCAATAAAAACAGAACCTGCTGTTTACCTGGCATAATAGCTCCCATGGTCCTTGGTGCCTCCTTGTGCTCCTGTTGTTCTGCCGCTTAACGCCGCACCACGACACTGAAGGCACCATCCTTGTGTAATAGATTGTAATGAGGAACTGAGACGATTAGGTTACCTTTCTGCTGATCTAAAAAGCAGCAGGTCTCCATTTAGGACAAATGAATCATTCAACCTGTGTGGACATGCGACATCTCAAAGAACCACAATTAAAAATATTAAAGCATTTACAATTGCGTTGACTATCCTGCACCCGTATATGCCCCGTCTTTTTGATTTCTCTCTACCTGCTGCTGCTGTATGTGGGAGGTGCAGCGTGATGGCGTGGCTCTGTTGTTCTGCCAGAGAAATGGATTTGCAGTGATGGATGGCACCGGTCGCATCGTACAGGTCTCAGCCTGCAGCTGAATCACAGCTTTAAACTCATTTTGCGGGCACAGAAAAGCCGTTGTGCTTTGTGCTTGGGCTCAGGGCCTGGCTCGTCCATCGGCTCTGCTGAACCCTGCATGCCAATTACCCACAATCCCTCCCTTCACATTAGCCAAGAGCAATGAGGCAATGCAAGAAAACGGCGAAATATTAGCTCAACGGTTGGATCCAGGACTTTGTTTTAGGACATCGCTCTCCTTGGTTGTTCCGCTTTGGACATATTTTGTTTTTAACCTTTTGTGATCTGGAGTTGGCTCGAGGTTTGAAGGAAATTTATTATTTTAAATGTGTCTGTTTCAGTAAAATGAACTCACACTTGCATTTGCTTCCTCTTTGCTTTAAAGCTTTTAACTATCGCCCACTTCCATGCATATATATATATATATACATGATTATATATATATATATATATATATATATATATATATAATCATGTTGTTTCCACTTTATGAATTTGATACCTTGGTGTGCTTTATGCTGGAGTTAATTTTCTTTTGAGCGTGACATCCACGATGAGTGAGCATAAATTGATTTCAATCAGGGTACGTTTAGTTATGGTGAGTAAATATAAGCAGCTTAAAGGGGTGTTTATATTTTCAGCTCTATGTATATTCATGACCGCCTTGGATGAGCGCGTTTATAAAGGCTGAAAGAAAACTCTGACTTGAGGCTCACTCTGGGAATTAACAGCAGCAGCTGCAACTTCCTCTGGTTCTGAGCAGACAGCGGTCCACTCTGTATTCAGCAGTAAAACTGAGGTGGTCCGGCTTCAGCTGCACTGACCAGGTTTTCAACAGACGACCGAGTAGTAATGCTACTCAGGGAGAGAAACAGAAGAGAGGCTTTAACTTGTTTTTTCACTTGTGAGATTAAAGTTCAAATGTAAATATTTAAGTAGAAGTGCTGTTTAAAAAAAGCTAAGTCTGGTCCTCTGGACATGTTTTGTGTTTTGAATGTCCAGAGGACCAGACAGCTTTTTTTAAAGCATGCGTCAGGGTAGAAGTACTGCTGCTACAGTAGTCAAAATATTGCCAGAAAAAGATGCAAGTTAAGGAAAATGTTGTCTTTCAAGGTTAAACTGGTGGAATTGAACACTTTCGTCCTCTTGAACTCATCAGTATTAGTTTTATTTATTTATTTTTTGCAATCAACCTTTATTTAAACGATAAATCACACTGAGCCTCGAAGACTCATTTACAAGTGATATCTGTTGGACAGACTTTATAATTATATTATATAATTATAATTGTTGCAACTAAAGAAAACGGCTGCACGTTTATCTGGTAAACTACAAAATAACATGCAGTATTTTAGTTTTGACTTCTAAATACACTCAAAAAATCCTGTGCAGCATCCGTTTGACTTGAGAGCAATAATGTAAAAGATTTTCACGAGCTTCAGAATTATATAGTTTTTTTTTTTAGGCCAGCGTGCGCTTCTGTTTGACTCTTTTTGTGATGGATTGAAACGAGTTCTGTGTGCACGTTCTGCAGCAGGAGAATTAAGCCACACCTGGGACTGATTGAAATAAGATAATGCATGTTAGTGTTTAATTTACTCAGTGAAAGTGCACCCATAACTCTTGCATACTATAATAAAAAATAAAAAAAACACTGAAATTAATATAGTTCAGTTCAGGAGCACAGTGATGTTCACATTCTCTAGTTCATAGTTTATCCTATACAGAATTACACATCTTATTGTTCCATATTTTCTTAACAGAGCACTTTCTTCAGACCGCAGGTTTACTTGTGGTTCCTAAAGTTTCCAAAAACAGAATGGGAGGAAGATCTTTCAGTTGTCAGGCTCCTCTCTTGTGGAACCAACTTCCAGTTTCTGTCCATAAGGCTGACATATTGTCCAGTTTTAAGACTTTCCTTTTTGATAAATCATATAATTAGGGTTGGCTTCTTATGCTGCTATAGGCTTAGACTACTGGAGGACAAATTAGCCTCATTTTTTTTATTAGTTGTTAAAATTGAATAGCTTTCATTTGATATTATTTTTATCTTAACATGTGTTTCTTGACCTGCCATTGTGTATCTGTTCCTCTCAATCCCAGCCGGTCGAAGCAGATGGCCGCTTGTCCTGAGCCTGGTTCTGCTAAAGGTTTCTTTGTCATGAAGGAGTTTTTCTTTTCCGCTGTCGCCTTCGTGCTTTCTCAAGATGAGAGTTCTGTGATGGAGTTAAATTCAAAGCAGTCTGCTCTTCAAATAATGTTATTAACATAACTTTATATATATGAATGTTTCTGTTCAGTGGCTGAGATAACGTTTGTTGTGACTTGGTACTAAATAAATAAAATGAACTGAATTGAGTTTAGTATTGAACAATGCCCCCTTTTCCTTAACATTGTGACTGTTGTCAGGTAATATTTTGATTTTAATCTCATCTTTGTGACTTTAATATTGAAGCTGAGAACAAAACAACTCATTCCCTTTTTTTCTTTTCTTAATTGGTCCAAACACCTAAAAAAATTCACCTTCATTGTTTGCATGTCTAATTCTGTAATTTTGTGCTAAAAAAGTCAAAATGACACTGCAGCGTTGGTTTGTTGGTGAAAACACTGAAATGTTAAAGTGGTGATTGAGTTCTGCGTTTTATCAGAGTTTAGGGCTGAGGGATGTATCGAATATACTCGATGAATCGCAAGATGTTCTATTTACGATGGTTAAAATGACTATCGCAACCATAGAGTAGTATTAGACTTGAAAATCTGTGTAGTTCTTTTTCTCCCGTCTAAAGTTAGCTGTCTTGTTAGCCACTAAGGACTGTGTCTTCTATATGATGAGCTGCTGGTTTATTAATGTTGTGGCATGTCAGTGTAAGACTTGAAAACCTGTGTAGTTCAACTTCCAACTGTCCAACTTCACGCAGCCTCACGTGCTGCTTCACACACGCTTACTAATGTTGTGAAGGCGGCGCAGCTGAAGAGGATTATTATTTAATATATGTACAGTAAATAGTTTTATTTTTAGACATTTTGTAGCGTTACAGCTGTTTTTTTAATGAATGTGCCTGTGTGACAACTGGGACAAAGCTTTGACTCAAATATATTTATGTTATTACTTTATGGCAAGAAAAATAAAAGAAAGCAAATGAACTGAATAAATAAATGGAAGCAAATTATATTAAAAAACTAAACAAAAGCAGTTACGTTATAAATCGATGTAAAATACTAAAAACAGGAACGTGTCTGTGCTGTTTGAAAATTGAGATATTGTATATTGCGATTTATCTTAAAAATATTGAGATAATAATTTTGATCCATATTGTGGGGAGTGGTGGTGCAGAGGTTAAGAAGGTAAGCTTGTGATTGGAAGATCGCTGGTTCAAGCCCCGTTACCGACTAAATCAAGAATGTGGGTGGGATAAATGAAGCAGTCACACCTGTCTCCACCCTCGTCTGCCCCACTCTGGGCCCTTGAGCAAGGCCCTTAACCACCACCATCTGCTTCCCCGAGAACCCTAGATAGCAGCTCTCTGCTCCACACAGAGGGCTGTGGTAGCTCGGTGGTCTGTGGTTGTGTCAGAAAGGGCATCCGGTGTAAAAACAACTGCAAAGTCTTCATGCGACTTAGTTCGCTGTGGCGACCCCTGACGAAGGGAGAAGCCGAAAGAAGAAAAAAATAAATGAATAAAAATGTTGGGTCCGTATCGTGCAGCCCTACCAAAGCTGGGAAAATCCAAGATATCTGATCTTTAAAGATTGAAGTAGTTAGATAATAAGGTCAGCAGACTTGACCAAATTCCCCCAAAGGCGTTTAAGGTTCATTGCACGATTTCACACTTTTATGTGTAAAACTGATGGAGATCTCCTTCCCAACAAAGCTGTCTCAGAAACGCAGAGAACACTGCCAGGAGCTGATTTTCACAGTGATTCTGTGAGATTTGGAGTGGATTCATCCTTTTAAGACTGGTAAAACATCAGAAGCTCTCTAGACATCTGACACTGATGGCCTTTTCTGATGGTCCGTCTCCGTGCAGGTAGGGTTAGGAGAGGGATACAAACATCAAAGTGACAGTATTCTTATTTTCTATCCACGTTATCTCAACAATCTCTTTTGCTTCTTTCCTTTTATAATCACGCAGAGGGAAGCTGTGTCTGACCTGAAACTTGTTTGGGTTTGTAATGCATTAAGATGGATGCATCCATCCCACTGTCGGATGATGAATTGTGCGCTTCAGACAAGGCTCCTCGCTATGTAAAAGAGGCACTTGCAGACATGGCACTTTCATCAATCAGCCGAGGGACCTCTGTAATGTTGTTACACTGCAAAAAAGACCATGCTCTGTTTATATGCAGCAGACAGTCATAGGCAGAAGGCCTTTTTTATTCTGTTTGGATAAAGGATCCTCTCCCTGCATGTTATGAAAAGCGTGACTTGGGTGCATTAATTGAACGTTCAGGGACCTTGAATCTGTGTTTTAGACTTCAGTCAAGCTGATCCCACTGTGTAATCAGCCGTCTTCTTACAAGTGTAGCATTGTCTCTTCCCTACAATTTTCTTGTTTTGTTCAGAAAGCAATATCAAGGTCTCAATTAAAGTGGCACCTGGAATCTCACATTCACACATCCTCACAGGAGCGCAGCAGAGCTCCCTGACAGCGAGCCTGGAGCTGCTTAGTCGACACATTAGGAGCCCTGGAGATAATTTTGGGGAAGGTGCGAGGCTCCCGGTGGTGTGACGGAGAGATACAGCAGAGTCAGCCAGATCAGAGCAAACACATTTACGGGGCAAAGAAAGGTGAACAAGGATTGATGTGTGTTCTAGGGTACAAAAGGCAAACGGTTCAAGTTCAAGTAGGTTTTATTATCTTCAGCATCACATGCGGTACATGAGGTGGAACGAAATTGTGTACACAGGGTCCCAGTTACATCCAACAATAGCAAAAATGTGAATTGTAAAAAGAAACTGGGACACTAATAATGTCACCAAAGCTAAAGTGATGAGGAAAATTAGTTTTTTCTTTGATTTTTTTATCTTTTCTTTTTGTCCTTCTTTCCTTTTACCGGTACCTTTCATGTTAATAAGATTTTTAAGATACAAAATGAGTTGGATTTTGGTTGCAGATTTATCTGACTTCAGCCATTTTTGTCCCTGCCGTGGAACGAAGAGTGGGAATTGGGAATAGCCTCCGTCTGTCCAGCTGTCTGTGCATGTTGTGAGCATGATAACTTGAAAAACAAGTGAGGTACTGACTTTCATATTAGTCTGTGGCTGCATCTGAGGGTAAGAAAGTTTCTTTTTGAAAACTGGGTTGCCATTCCAAGATTCAACAAGTCTACCACTATGTAAATAGGCAACGTGCCAACTTCCATTTTGGTATGTGGCTGCTCCTTGGCGCGAAAAGGGGTCCCTATAAAATTCGGGTGGCCAACCCAATCATTTATAAGAAAACTATGCTTTCTGATAAAGAAAGTTCATACTCAGTAATCCAGGTGTCAAATCTGATAACTCTCAATCAGGTCATCTGGACAGTTTCT
>JARVGQ010001306.1:5679792-5690246 GCA_031762355.1 Hypsolebias martinsi | reverse complement strand
TGTCGCCTTCATGCTTGTTCAAGATGAGAGTTCTGTGATGGAGTTAAACTCAAAGCAGTCTGCTCCTCAGATAAATACTGTTAAATTATTATTATTTTATATAAAAAGTATGAATGTTTCTGTTCAGTGTCCTGAGTTAACTTCTGTTGTGACTTGGTGCTTTATAAATAAACTGAATTGTTTAATGAAGATGGTCCCTTCAAAGGGAGTGGATTTTTAAACAATTACTTATTTTACATGACATATTTTTTTAATTGTGACTAGTAATTGGGTTACACTTTGATGATTAGGGATTTTTATATTTTCTTTTAAAGAAGGCTAATTTATATTTAGCAAGATTGATTTATGAAGCAATAAAATCGTACAACATCCTAGGGAATGAGTGCTTTTTTAAAGTCACTGTCAATTTTCAAACTTTTTAAATGAGTATGTTTTTTTAACTATACCACTATTTGTACCAAGTTTTTTGGATCAAAAATTTGATGTTTTATAGTTTTGAACAGTTTCCCAGTCCTCTCGGGGGAATTATAAAGTAAACGGAGCATCTCCACAGGCTGACATTACCTGAACGTTCTCCAGTATCAAACCACGTCTCAGATGTGCCAGAGGTCCTGCAGAGCAGCTGATGTGAAATGTGTAAAGAACTGTGATTCGACCTACATTTAGACGTTATCTTCGTCCTGCCACAGACTCCCTTTAGTAAAGAGCGGCTGATTTACACTTTTACCAAAACATTCGTCCTCCCTGCAGCCCTCATCTTATTCCCTTGTCTGCAAAAGAGAACATAAGATGACTATTCAGACAGCTGGGGAAAGTGGGAAGAAATAATAAATCATATCAAGGAATCTGTCTCTGGGACTCCACCATAAAAAAAAAAAATAATAATAAAATAAAATCTGCCCAGGATAGAGGAGGCATGTGTGTTTCTATAAAAAACCCAAACTGATGTCCAGTAATGAACATGCAGCTTGACTGACCAGGCTGCTGCGACAGCTGGTCTGGAGACAGCAGAAAGCTGCGAGTCAGCACGCGTTTGATAAAACAAAAACTTTAAAGACGTGAGTCCGTCTGTTCGTTTGTGCTGGAGATAATGACTCTAAAGTCCCTTCTGTCTTTTGATGTCCTCTTTTTGGTGTTTCCTTCTAACTATCCTTCTCTGTTGAAAAATCTGTAAAATACATTTGATTTCTGTTCAAGGGAAAAAGAAGCGAGTAAAGATTGTGATTACTGATTATATTCTAGGTATTAATAGTAGTTTGCTTTTTTTTTGTTGTTTTTTTTCTTTCACCTGTAAAGATCTTGAGTATTTAGTTCAGTTTATTCAGTTCTAATTATACAGAATTCCCTCGCTACTTCGCCGTTCGTTTTTCGCGGGCTCACTCTATTGCGGTTTTTCAAAATAAAATTGGACATGACACACAATTGTCTGATTGATGGATGAGCCGCACTACCGGCATGGATTGTTTATTTTAAATTAATTATTTTAACTTATTTAGCACCTGCTGCACCTTTGTGCAGCCCTTACTGCAGGATAAGCTTCCTGCTGCAGCTGATCAGCTGTTCTCCGTGCAGAGCAGAGAAGTGGGCGTGGCCAAAAATGCTCTCAGATGGCAAAGAGCAGGAGGCAGAGAGAAGGAAATCATGAAATTCGGTGCTCCTTAGAGCGTTTAGAGTTTAGAAACATTGTTTAGAAAACTACAGTAGGGTGGTTAGGGTTTAAAATGCCTTAATATATAAATAAATATATAAATATAATATATAAATACTGAAATAAACTAGTATTTACTACTTGTACTACTATTCCTACTTCTCGTTTTTCACTTATTGTGGGGCTTCAGGGAAACGGATCCCCTGCGATAAACGAGGGACTACTGTAAACTTTAATCAGACAATAACTTTGTCAGTTCAAAAATTCTATGTTTAAGTCAATAATAAAATAATAAAAAGGCTATACTTTTTTAATTGCCTTGTAAACAAGAAATTTAAAAAGTTGTCTTTGTTTGTGCTATGTTTTGACTGAAATGCAATGCAACATTCCCAAAAGTGATATCTCACTACAGTTGTTGGTGAACAACAAATGTTCAGAGGAGTTCTCAATATTCTCACAAGCGTTGCAGACGTGCACAGCATCTTTGATGAATTCTTAATACGTTCAAAAATTCAGAACATTAAAAAAATGTGTGCATTTACTCACGAAATAGTCACCATGTCATTGCAGGCGTCTCCAGTCTGTCTCTACAGCACCAAAGCTGAGTTTAGACGTGCACAGGAGCTCGCCTCGGTCAGAAAACATAACCAAGTCTAAAGCAATTCAGATTAATAATAATTATTCATATCTGCTCATCTTCCTTTCCAAGGTGTACTCCAGTTAATTAAATATTGAACGGAACAATAAATCTGATTTGTTTCTGTGGTGAGAAATAAAATGGATCTTAAAATAAAATGATGCGCAGTTTTACTTTGAGCTTTGAACTGGTTATTTAACCCAAAACTGCTTTTTCCACCTCACTTCATTGTCTGTTATTCATTATGTAATTCATTATTATTCTATTCATTATGATGAATTCAGTTCAATTCAAAAATACTTTATTAATCCTGAAGAGAAATAAATAATGTTGTTACTCATCATCCTGGTTTCATTAAACTGAGATGTTATAGATGGATGTTAAACTACATGGATGGCAAAATTTGTTAAAAAAAAAAAAAACCTTCAATTGTGATACAGTTACTGCACAAGTTAGTTTAATTGGAAAACGTAGCACAAATGTTTATTCACAGTGAACAGGAAAAAACACATTAGTTCACATTTTCAACATCAGTATTGATATTCTCTGTTTGATATCTTCAACAGTCATGTCACTTTTTGTTGTTTTACAGTAAAACTAGCTTCGCATATCTTAACGTTTATTCATCCCTGCTAAGGTTGTGTTGTTTATTCCGACCCAGTGACCACCTTAAAGTAATAATGTATTTGTTTAACTGGCAGAATAACAATACAGCAATTACATGAGCGTGTCCATCAGATAAACACTGTAATGTGTTGATGGACTTTTAATGTGGTGTACGTGCGTCTTTGTCTCACCTTATAGCTACAGAGGGCATTAAAGCCGCTCGCATGCATTCAGCCTCTACACAAATATCTACACCCTGTGCCGCCTTGTGTCCGAGGTTTACAGCCTTTTTAACAGCAGGTTGGAAAATAGCAGCTTAAATCTGAGGCAGGGAGATAAACCGTCCTGACGACCTGAACCGCAGGACCGTCACGCACAGCTTTGATGGAAATGACCCACATATAAGGCATCAAATAAAAGTTATCTTCATGGTGCATGTGTTGCCTTTCATTCTCACACACTGATTTGGCATTCCTTCTGTATATTCAGCTGCACTTCACCGAAGACTTTTGCTCTCAGAGGCTGAGTGATATTTCCCACTGGGAGTGAGAAAGAAGGAGTTTCACAGTTATTAGTCTTTATGTCCCAATCTTCTGTTGAATTCATCTCGTGGCTTCGTGTACGGCCTCATAAACTATTCTTTTGTTGCTGCTTTCTTTCTGACTAAGATGTCGACACTGGAGCAGGAAGGAGAGGAGGTGGTGGGACAAGCTCGATGTCCCTTTGAGTCCCGCCAGTCCAACGTTGGTCTTTTTGCAGGTGAGTCGATCAAAAGTAACGCAACTCGGGCTGTTTTGATCATATTCAATAAATAAAAATATTCACGCCAGATTGAGGATTCTTCGAGTGATTTTTCTTCAAATGGGGAGAATCAGTCTGTGGCACATTTCCTGGTTGTGTTTTAATGATGTTTCACTAAAAGCATTGAATAGCACTGCAAGAAAGTTCATGCTCAATAATCCAATAAATAAAAAAGAAACTGTCCAGATGACCCGACTGAGAATTATTGGGAATGAATAGCACTGTTCTGTTTTATTCTATTCTATTTTAGGAAAAGCTGTAATCGTGACCAATTACAACTTGGCAGATAAAATTAATCAAAATATCTTAAAAATGTGAGAGTCTTCACTTTATTTAACAAATTAAAAGTGAGACCATGATGCACAAAACAAGCTTTTAACGTTTTCTGAGCATCTTTTTCCCCATTAAATAAAAAAAAAAACTGATCACATCACATGGAATTCACTCAGAAGTTTGAACTGAGCTGATTTCAGTACCTTTCATCAAATCTTCATGCGTTTGTTGTCAAACAAAGTAAATCTATTGTAAATGTTCCGCAATAGGGGTTAATGATGATCTTGCATTTTTAATGGTAATTCACGATAATTTGCTTTACAAAATACGATTAGCACCATTTTTATTTTTATTTATTTTTTTTTAATTTTGTGGTGTGTGAATAAAAATTAATTCTAAGCAATTCTTGAAAAGACCGTTTAGTGCGTTGTTTGAAAATTGTTGGGTTTTCTTAGAAATAAGGGGATGGAAATACAACAATAAAAATAAAATAAAGTAAAAACTGACTGCCCTTTTATCAACTACATAGTTTGTGTACAAAAAAGAGCTGAACTTAAAGGCACTTTTTAATGTATTTTCTAAGTTTGGCTCATCAAGGAGACAATTTGAAGTTTCCTTTTGACGATTCTGGTTTGTACTGGGATTTACACTTTCCTTGCCAACGACAGCCGACAAGCAAGCTGATGCATTATGAACAGCTGAGGTCAAATTCAGGGAAGAGACGGGGGAGTCCTGCCAGGTTTCCACTGACATTTATAGAAAGTTCACACAGGTTCCTATTAAACTGGCTTATTCTCCAACATCTGTTCTCCTCATCCTCTTTCTAAAAAAAAGTTCTAAAAATCCTCTGTGGATCTAAAAGAAGTGGATTATGGTTGGTAGTTGTGATCCCTGACGAATCATTTTCCATCTCGCAGGTGGTGATTTCTACTCTGCAACCATGACTGACTTCTTGGCCAGTGATGCGGTCATTTACAGAAGTCTGGGTGAAAGTAGTCCCGTTCTACGTACCGTCAAATATGACTCCAAATGGCTAAGAGGTAAGCGTCTTAATATAGTGAGAGAATAAAAAGTATGAAGTCGTGGAGATGAAAAATTTTCATAAATCAGCAGGATCTACCAGCTGGTTCCATATTTATGAGATTCAGAACTTAAAAAAATATAAAAAGTCCTGAGCAATTTAAATAAATAAGTCTGATTATATTTTAAACAAAGCTTTTCCAGATCAGGCTTGTGTTTTTCTCTGGCAGTCGGCGTCCATCTTTGTTTATTAGAATGAACGTTTGGCTCAGTTACACCGCCCTGTTTCACTTTTCTGTCTGTAACAATTAAAAACATAAAGAAGGAAATATCAGTTCATAACTCTACATTGAAGAATGTGTACTTCTACATGAAACATGTTGATCACTGCAACATGTTTCAGTTCTCCAAATATTCAATCCAGTTTTGTATAAAAACTGTTTTAAACCTATCGTGTTTTGTGGAGCCAGTTGGAGTGATGTGTCCTACAGAGAAAAAATATAACCTGTCTATTTTCACATGCCTCCATATTATCATATTAAATATATTAGATTAATTTTCTGTTGATTTCATGCATGCACTGCATGTAAAGTATTCTTCACAACTGAAAACTGAGTATGTTTCTCCTTTATCAAATATTATTATCAGGCCAAATAAATAGTCTTGACAAAAACAGACCTGCAAGCTGCAGACCTGATGCTAGTTTAATTTAATAACAACTGAGAGATTTTAAACCAGTATTGATGTTTTGAGACGTGTTGCATTGTTCTGACATATTTTTATAATTACTTTTTACTTTCATTACCTCAGACACCATTACTTAATGAGGTTATGAAACAGTTTCAGCGAACACTAAACGCTGAACATCATGCTGTTAGTTTCAGCCAGATGTTCTTAATTTCTCTCAATTTCAGAGCGACGTATACATTTTATGTAAAGGACGGTACAGCATGTCTAAAGTTAGAGATTTTTACATGCATAAAATCCTAAACTGTAGTTAAAATGACTGAATCCAAACATAAGTAAAGCCAGATGTTTTAATCAAATCATGAACATTAATAATAATAACAATGATATTAATAATAATGATAATGCTAACAATAATAATAATGATAATAATAATAATAATGATAATGATGATAATAATAATAATAATGATAATGATAATGATAATAACAATAACAGTAACAATGATAATGACAATGATAATGATAATAATAATAATAATAATAATAATAATAATAATAATAACGATGATGATGATGATGATGATGATGATGATGATGATGATGATGATGATGATGATGATGATGATGATGATGAACGGATCAGGGCAGTGTTCAGATGTTAGAAATTGATGTTATCAAGAACTTTGTTTTCTTCCATGAGCTGTTCATCTTTTTGACTGTTGATCCAGAACCATCTGGACTTTTTCAATACAACAGATTTTTGTTGACATATGTGTAATTTCAGTAACATTTCTATTAAATCTCTGTGTTTACCAGCTGCACTCCCTGCTTTGTTTATGAAGCTGTTATATTAGAAATAAATCATAACTAAGTTGTCTTTTGACATCTTTTTTGTTCTTCTTTTCCTCAGAACCTCATTTCCTTCACGCCATTGAATATGGGAACTACGTGTACTTTTTCTTCAGCGAGATAGCTGTGGAGTACACCACACTAGGAAAGGTGAGTGGGATCAACAGTTTTCTTTCTGAGCAGAATGAACTCCAACAACCGCCTCGCTCGTCGTGCACAGGGCGTTTGTTGTTCGGTCTTCCTTGTCAGCTCTGCCCAGGTGTGTTGCTTTATAAATCACCATCTAAGTTTCCCCACTCCTTCCTCTGCAGGTTGTTTTCTCCAGAGTCGCGCGTGTTTGTAAGAATGACAACGGTGGCTCCCCGAGGGTCCTGGAACGATACTGGACATCTTTCCTCAAAGCTCGTCTGAACTGTTCTGTGCCCGGAGACTCTTTCTTTTACTTTGATGTCCTGCAGTCGCTGACCAACGTCCTGCAGATCAACCACCGGCCGGCCGTGCTTGGAGTTTTTACCACGCAGGCCAACAGGTTGACATTATTACTGTCTTTTGACAACAACATGTCTAGATTTACAAGACAAGGTTGAGGTCTAGACCTGCCTGAGCATTTGAGATTATCACTTTTTCATAGGGCTGTAATTCTGTGGAATATGTTGCCCTGAGCAGCTCCTAAATCCTTCTTACCTAAGGTCATTTCTGTCTGCATCTAAGAGACATGGATTAACATCAGACATGAAGTCCAAGCACTGAAATGGTTGTACAAAAACTCTTATAATTTATAGGTATTTAATAATTATAGATACTTAAACTCAAATGTTAATGTTAAAGGACAGTTTTGTTTATACAGTGAAAACACTAAAACAACTATTTGTAAAGAAACATTAATGTAAACAGAAAAATATGCTATTACAAAGAAGAATTCAAGACAACATTTTGGACAAGCTGTCTTTAATTTTAGAAATATTGCACAGGTGGAAGAAGGTAGTTTTGGTAATGCTTTAATGTGGGGGATAAAAGACATGTCCTGATCAAAAATAACACCAATATTTTTAACATTAGAGCTGGAGGCCAGATTGATGCCATCCAAGGAGGGTGAAAGACTGAAAAAATAATTTCTAAGCTGCTCAGGTCCAAAAACTAAAACCTCAGTCTTGTCTGTGTTCAAAAGCAGACCTTTTAGGGTCATCCATGTTTTAATGTCTTTAAAACATGCTTGTAGTTTAAGTAACTGATTGGGTTCATTGGGCTTCATGGACAAATATAACTGTGTATCGTCAGCATAACAATGAAAATTTATCCCATGCTGTTTAATAATATTACCTGATAGAAGCATATACAGGGTAAAGCGTATTGGTCCAATAGCTAAACCTTGAGGAACTCATGACTAACTTTGGTGTATGATGCATTATTTACATTTACAAATTGGAATATATCACATATATATAATTTAAACCAATATACAGTTGTCCACATACACTCAGTTGAGTAAATGTCCAACACATGGCACATTTGCAAAAGGCCACCAGTTTTCCTCTTTTGAATACTAGAGGATCTTTGGAAAATTGCACTCAGTCTTAATAGTGTAATGGTCTCCTCAGCTATCATGGAGTATAAATGATTCCTTAAACTTGGGAGTCAGTTTATTTAGTTTATGCATATGGCAAAAATGCATGCATACCTTGGTGATAGTTTGACTACAGAAGTAATCAGACGTTAATTCAAGCATTTGTTTATTAACTGATTTTGATCTTCAAAAACTATGCCTTTTTTAAAATACATTCTTTATGCTGAAGTATAGCAACAAAATCTGTTTCACTTGTGATTGAACTAAACAACTATTACAATAATAATAAAAAGCTATAGTTATTAAAATACTTTGTCAATAAATAAATTTAAAAGGTTTGAATTTGTGGCCAATTGATAAAAATGGCTCATATGTGTACAGTTTCCATTTAAAAAAAATCCTTGAATATTATTGTACATGAATCTTCCACTAGTCCTACATCCCTTCACAACATAGTTGCTCTTACAAACAGCAAGTTATGAGTTTATTTTGACACTAAATGAAAACTGAGTAAAAACACAACTAGTTGACATTTTAGAGTCAAACAAAGGAGAAATTTTGGCGTCTTAGTTTGTGCATGATCCTGCTGACAGGCAACCAAACACAGCTCAGAAAATACTTCCAATTTAGCTCTGCCTACTTGGCAGAGGAGGAAAGCTTGGGCTGCCTCAAATCAAATGGACTGCACTGTCCCCACGGGAACATTTTTCTTAGGCTACAACGTGCAACCGTGCTGCAGGACGGTACACTGTGTTACAAAGAACATTAATTTTCAGAACATCTATAAAGTAATTGTAAAATGGGAATGGGAATAGATTTGACTAAATCCTTCCAATCATTTTGACAAATGGAGACCAAAAGGTTGTTAAATAAGTCGATTTTTATCTCAGACTGAACAAGTTTAAAATTAAAATGTCCACATTTAAAATTTACGAATATGCATGTAAAACTGTTGACTTTAGGAATATCTCTAAATCAAAATGGCTGCCACAGCCAAGCAACATCAGCAAACACAAAAATGACCAGAATTCAGTTGCTTTTAGAGATACTGTAATAGAACTGTGTGCTAGTGGTAGAGACTACCTCACAATAAAAGAACTACATGTGGTGCAACATATATGCTTAAATCTTGGCATCAACCCCATCAGTCAATTATCTTGTAAATTATTGGATGCATTTTAGTGACACGCTAAGCAATCTTGGTTGTATCTTAAAAACTAATTACCGTAATTTCCGGACCATTGAATGCACCTGAATATAAGCAGTACGTACTAAATAATTAAAAAAAATTAATTAAAAAAAAGTACATATAAGGGCTGCAGTTGTCTATAAGTCACATGTCCATGTTGTAACAAGAGACATTTACACAGAAATATATATTTTTATATACAGGTAGTCCTCGACTTAAGGCGCCCTCGACTTATGGCAACTCGAACTTAAGAACGGGTGTGCAGCGCAGCGTTAGCACACATTTTACATGTATTTCCTTGACTTACGGCAATAAATCCGGACTTAAGAACGGGTGCGGCGCCACGTGTAATGAGTTCCGACTTACAGAAAAATGGAGTTACGAACGGTTTGTAGGTACGGAACCCATTCGTAAGTCGAGGACTACCTGTATTTATATTATATACGATAACGTACACGTTCTAAATAGTGCCTATAACACTGCTGGTTAAAACAAAAGCAATATCTTCAGTCTCTTTTCATTGTCACCCTCAACATCTCTGTCATCTCGAGGCAAAATTGCGATAAAAAAAAACAACCTTTTTTACACAGGTGGTCTCACTGAGTCATGAGGACTCATTTTCAAGAGAGACCTGTCTGGGAGCAATAGTAGATAATAAGGATAGTGGGGGTTAAAGCCTTGCTCAAGAGTCCAGAGTGGGGCAGATTTGATTTGGTTTATGATTCATACTTATTTTGAGTGGCTACAAATACTTCGTTGTGTACAACGAGGGGAGAAAACTCCCACGGGGAAACTCCTGCAGGGAGGGGGAGGGTAGGAGAGAATGGGAAACCAAGTTACATTGGTCCACTGTGACCTGTTCGGTAATTTCATTGGTCAGATTTTTTTTTAACCTTTATTTTTATAGGCAGTCTCAATGAGTTATGAGGATCCACCACCCAAGATAGACATGTATTGGGCAGATATGCGAGTACCCGGGTGGGACGAGGCTAAATATTTTGGTGGCATAAAGCTTGTTAGCCCGTCAAAAATAAATACAGGTAGTCCTCGGTTTACGACGCAGTTCCGTTCTCACGGCGGCGGCGTAAACCGAATCTGAGCTAAGTCGGAACATACATACAAACTGCACCATATATACATGTACAGTACTGTATTACCAAGTACTTAGCCTATCCTAA
>JARVGQ010001306.1:5645352-5657223 GCA_031762355.1 Hypsolebias martinsi | reverse complement strand
CAGGGAGTTGGGTTATGGAATGAATTGGAGACAGATGTTAAGGAAGCTCAATCAATGGTTATATTTAAAAGAATGGTTAAGTTTAAATTGTTAAAAACATATATCTAAATGAGTTTAGTTCTGAAATTGTATGAGATAAAGGAGGTTAAATGAGATGTTCACTTTGTTTTGTTAATTAAAGAAAATTGTTGCATGAATAGTTTGTTAGAGAATAAGGGGCAGATAAAATAAGATTTTTTCTTCATCTGCTGTCTTTCATTATATTTTTTTTCTCTTTTCTTATTGCATGCATGTATGTTGTTTTGTATTTTATTATGAAATGAATGAAATGAAATGAATAAACTAAACTTTCACTTATTGGTCATATTTAGTCTAATATTAACCTAGACGTTTAATCTGCTCCAAAATGCTCACGTTGGGTAAACGTTGAGCTACGATATTGTAAGAGCAGCATAAAAACATATATTCTCTCTTTTTCAGAACTCTTGGATACTTTTCACTCCTAAATGGTGCAATATCACTGAGTTTTTACTCTGCTCTGTCCAGTTCATGGTCAGAAAAAACATACAGGAAAGTTTAACACATTAAAAAAAAAACACTTGACATCTTCTCATCTCAGCTGAATTGGCTTAATCTAAAATGTTGCAGCTATAATTTATTAATTTATTTGAATAACTTTTTAGTTCCCAATAATGCTTAGTCAGGTCATCTGGACGGTTTCCTTTTTTGTAGAGACGTTTCACCCTCTATTGAAGACCTCCGGAAATAGGGCAAAACGTCTCTACAAGAAAGAAACTGTCCAGATGACCTGACTGAGCATTATTGGATTTGGTACCTGGATGATTGAGCATGAACTTAGATCATTATTATTATTAATAATAATTATTTTAGTTTGTAAGCAAAATAAGTAACATTAGAATAAGTAAATACTGTTTTTTTTTTTGTTTGTTTTTTTCATATGGCTGGAAGGGAGGACATTTTTAAGCCAAAAAGAGGGGAATCGAAAGCACTAGCCCCCCAACACACACACACACACACATATTAAAAAATGGGGAAATGGGGGAACAGCTGCTCCACCTGCTCCTCTGAGCATGCACCTCTGCAGATGGAGATCGTGTCTCTGCGTAGGATTAGGCAGGTTTGGACAATGGGTAGAAGTGTTGCTCGCTGGTGTTTTTGTGCATTAGTTATTGAGTAACAGACAAAAACTTCTTACAATATGTAGTTTTAATTTGAAATATTTGATTACATCAACACGCTTACTCTTTAAAGGTAAAGCCATGGAATGACATGTGTTAGTAGTAGCTGCTCTACTCCTAAAAAAGAGATTGTGGATATGTTGGACAATGTTGAAACTCAACCTTAAGTTTGCTTTTGAACATTTCCAAATCATAATTTAAACTTTTTTCCAACACGTGAAACTTTTTGTATATGGTCTAAACAGAAAAAGGTTTAATCTGCTAGAAATGCAGACAAAAATGAACGATGTGTTTTTCATCTTTTAAACGTCTATAACGAATGTAAACAAGCTCAAAGTTTGAAATCCCAACAAAATAATGATGATGCGATCTAGTCTCTTGTCTTTTTGCTTGCCCGTCTCCTTTTATCTCGGTTATGAAGGATGCGTTGATGTTTGGAAATGTCTCCGAACTTGATTAAATGTGACTTATGCTAATCTTGAATTGCTGAAACTGTGTATAATGTGTATTCACTGAGCTATAAAACAATGAATATGCTCTAATTAAATATCACATATCTCTGTATATCAGAGGACTTTATAAGAAAACAAGCGCTCCTGCTAAAAACAAAACCGTAATGATTCATTGCACTGTAAAATGTTGAAATGATCATTTTACCTAACTTTGTATACCAGCTTGCACATGGATCCTGATTTTTAGCCGTTGTTACACTAGAGTTGGGGGGAGGATGGGAGTTGTGACGGCAGTGTAGTGTCTCATGCTGCCGTCCACCACGCTCAGTGATCTTCACACTCAATGTTCTCATTTCCTTCTGTCACTAACAAACCATGTGTCTGTCGTGCAGGAGCTGTTTGTCTTTACGGGACCCGTACTGCATGTGGCTCAAGTCAGGCAGCTGTGTGCCAGTCTCACCTGGATTCAAGTAAGACACACACACTCACACACACATGGTGCTAATAGCTATTTTACACTTGTAACAGGGGAGGCCTTTGCAATCATCAGGTGATGATTGACTTTGAAATCTTTTGGAGCTGAGCCGTGTCTCGGCTGCATTTCTTTTAAGTGCATGTTGAAACGTGTCAGTTATTTAATGTCACATGGTGCCCAGTTGGTCTAATGCAGACCATTATTGTGGGAATTTATGACTCAGTGGTTTCATAAGAATTTCTTTTGAAAATATAGGTGAAAAAGTAATAATAAAGTTGTATAACGGTGCGCTTGTCTGCAGTTTTTAGCTGCACTGTTTCTGTTTCTGTCACTGATGACATTTTGTGTGTTTATGACTAAATTCAATTCAGTTCAGTTTATGTATATAGCACCGAGTCACAACAGCAGTTATCTCAGGCACTGAACAAATGTACAAATACATTAAAACATTAACAGGTTCTTTGAGCTTCTATCTTCTGCTCATGTTTAAGCACCTTGCAGAAGTGTATGAGACACTTTAGTGAGTTTAGGTTTAGAAAATGCTGAACGAAAGTATAACAATGATGTTTGCAATAGAAATACTGAATCAATGTCCAACGTGATGAGCCCATCTGCAGATAAACGGTTACAATGCCAGTCAGGTTATCACATGAGTGGATTTTTATTCTTCTAACTATGTATTAATTTTTTATTTTTATTATGATTAGCATTTGCATCAAAACTCTGTGAATTATTTATTTTTTTAATCTTCATTTTTACTGGTCCAGTGGATCAGCATACCTGTAGAAGGGGGATGCCAGTATTCTGACAGTTAAGCTGAGCTCACCGGTGACCGTGGTTTCCACTTTCTAATCCTTTCTAAATAAACTACAGTATCAGAAAGATGCTCTAAGCTGTTTTGTATTTTAGGGGGAGGGCGGTAGGTGTTGTGTCAAAATATGGACACAACTTGGCATGTTATAACTCTGAGCTATGTTTTAAACTAACAAAAAAATAAAAGATTTAACGGTTTGATACATTTAGACTTTAAATATTCAAAAGTCATTGCTCAGTCCTAGTTTATATTTTTATCAGTTATAGATTAGTCTCTGAATCTTATTTAAGTTTGCTTTAATGAGCAGCTTCTAATCTGGGGACTAATAATAACTTGGTGTAAATGTGTGTTTGTTTCCCAAAGCTGGTTGAACCTCGTCCAATCTTTGACGGCGCTCTTTCAGTTGCAGCTTAACTTTAGTTCTAAGTTATGAAGAAACGCCTGTTTTAATATGCAACACTCGAAAGTTTCAGTCCCTTAATGTTGCAGCGGTGATTTTCTGCCCGACATGATTTATTATCTCTAATAATGAACTACCGAGGATCAAAAGTCTGCACATTTGCTTCTTAATGAAACACTCCAGCAGGATGTTTCATCTGTTAATTCTTTCTGGACCGAGTGTTAATAAGTGGTGGAATCAGTCCCGAGGTGTTTGGTCCATCTGAAAGCAAACGAGTGAGTAGAGCTGCATGAAGACATTATGAGTTGTGTAACTTGAACTATCAAAGGGCAGGTTTGCAACTTGGTCAATAACGTGCAGCCAAGCAAAAGGAGAAGCAATAATTTTCACACCTTCTGCTTCTCTGGGAAGATGCTCGTGTGATATGCTCGTGGACGTGCGCTCAACAATCAATGGCTTATCTAGAATTAGACACGTGGGACATGAGCATGATGAATATTTGGTCATACTGTTAGAGATATTTTGCTGGTGCCTTTGTGTAAATCTTGTTTATTTGCATCCATGTGTAAACTCTTTGTCATTTGGAGTGAAGATGCAGGCTAGGGGAGCAGCGCATGGGTCAGAAGATGGAAAATCACATTAAATTCTGTTCTTGCTGCACGGAGGGGAGCTGGTTTTTGAAGACGCATTTGTAAACAAGCTTCAAAGCCTCAGAGCGGGTGTGACAGCTGAAGAACATGAAGGGCAAGCAGGAATGTGTTAGCACTGATGTTAGATAGCACAACAACAACAACGCTGAGCGTTTAAAATGACCAGTCGTGACATTTACAGAGAACTGTGTGCCAATAATACCACGACATGTTTATATCCAGACAGAAAACGTAAAGAATATGAACATTTCTGTATTTATTTTTTCACTTGCTGCTTGTGTCCAAAACTCTTGTTGGAAATGGATTTAAAGTTTAACAGAATTAGAAGCGTAGAAGCTAGGAGACAATTTGTTCAGGTAAACGATGCAAGATCTGAATTTTGTGTTAATGGATGTGGAGTTCCTCAGGGTTCTGTGTTGGGGACCAAAGTTGTTTATTTTGTATGTGAATGATCTGGTTGATGTGTCAGTGCTTTTGAAGTGTGTTTTATTTGCAGATAATGCCACATTTTTTTGTTCAGGGGAAGATATTTAACGAATATTAGAGATGATACAGGCAGAATTCATAAAAATACAAACTTGGTTCCAACAAGTTATCCTTAAATTTGGAAAAAAAAAAACTACATGATATTTAGTAATAGAAAGAAAATTATTGGAAGTCCCATTTAAAATTGACAATATTGAAATTCATAGTTAATGAAATGCAATTTTTTGGTGTCATTATTGAGGAGAAGCTGACATGGAAATCTCATGTAAATTACTTAAGAATAAAAATAGCAAAATCAATTTCATTACTGTATAAAGTAAAAGAGTTTTTGTATGATATAGATTTTCATATATTGTATAATGTAATGATTGTTCCATATTTAATCTATTGTATTGAAGTTTGTGGAAAAGCATGCAAAACAATTGCAAACCCTATTTTTATTTTACCAAAAAGGAGCTATAAGAATTATTAGGAAGTGCTATGGTCACCCAACAAATATATTATTTCATCAAATGAAATGATTAAAATTTTATGATTTGGTTGAATATAGTATTTTACAAGTCATGTATAAAGCTCATATAAAATATTACCCCCAAATATTCAATTAAAATTTGTTAAAAATAGTCATTATAACCTTAAGAGGATAAAAATGTTTGTAAAACTTCCATTTAGAACTAGTCTGAAGGAGCGTTCAGGGAATATGATTGTGGAATTTCTTCAATATCACCACAAAAATTTTAAAACAATGTATATGTTTAAAAAGATGATTAAGTTAAAGTAGTTGTGAAAGTATGATACCTTGTGAAGGCTGCCTGATGTTTTTGTTTTCACTTTGGAGATTGTTCAAGCCTAAGTTATTGTTTGTTTATTTTATATTTTTTTTAATAAGGGGCCGATATAAGAATTTTCTTCTTCTTTCTGCACCCTTTTCATTCAGTGTTTTTTTTTTTCTTTTTGATAAATTTGGTTTTTTTTTTTTAATGAATAAATGACTAAATAAATAAATAAAGAAGCTTAAATTGGCTTCATTATGTTGCATCACTGTGTTTTGTTGGCATCAGTCAATAATGGAAAAGGAAGAGAGTAAATGTAGAAAGCAGAAATCCAGTTTCCCCCTCAACACCAGAAAAGTAGATCTATTTTTAGTTTCTTGGTTTACATAAACACACTGTAGCATCGTGGCTGTCCTTTGAAACCCTGTCCTGATAGCTGCTGCAGATAAGGTGCTGTAGTTTTGTTCAAACTCTTCTATTTTCTTTTCCGTTCTAAAATCTCGTGTCATAAATTCAGGAGCGGAGGCCTGCTGCATGATTCAGTCACTCAGCAGCGTCACAGCACTGTCTAGCAAAAAAATGGAAGGATGATGAATGAGTGACGGGATAAACAGATGGATGCACTAAACAGTGAAGGAAGGAGCGGATAAAGGCGCCATTTTCTTGTGATCGCCAAGAACTGTGATAATAAACTGCTGCTAAATCACTTCACCGGATGTTTTTTACCTGTACGCGGGGTTTGGACTGACATCACGCTGCACGGACCATTCACGCTGAGTTGGACACGGAGAGTGTCGACCAATAGATTTAGTTGAAGTGTGCACACCTGGAATTGTTGCAAATCTTCTGCTTGGCCACCCTGACATATTACCTGCCTTTCCCTGGCATGAACATTGGCTAATGGATATTATTTAGTGCATAATTCTAACCTCATATTCTCATAAGCCCTGATCTGTTGGGTACATGCATCCATTATCTTCACCTGCTTCTACTGGGTCATTTTCTTTAAATATTATATTTCTGTTTTGCTGTCAGCTGCTTTGTGGTTGCCTTATTTTATCTCGTTTTTAGATACGTGATGATAAACTAATGTAGTGTGTGTTTTTGTTTGGATTTTCTTTTTAATGTTTATTGTTGTTTGGTTTAGTGGCCTTTTTTTAAACATAGCCTATTTTTATGTGCACGGCTTGTGAAACTGCATTCTAGGCTGTGCACATTATATTATAGTTCACCTCTGTCCACACTGTACCCAACTAGGCCTGTTTTGTACCTGTTTAGTCACCAACATTTATGATAATTTATCAAATTCAAACAACCAGTTTTTTATCAACTGGTTACCATCTGTGTTTTTTAGACCGTGACATGTTTTCTGTCAGAGATTATTAATAATAAAACATCCATAACCTTTGACCAAAGGTTGTCTGACAGAGAGCGCTGCTGCAGATGTTTAAATGCAGCTCTCGCACTCTTGAAACGGTTGATGCTCACAACAAACTGAGATGTGTTTGATGCACCACACTGACCCTGAGGTTGACATAATTTGCCTCCCAGATGTTCTGATCCTGTTTGGACAACAAGACTCTGAGCCTGTACAATTCAACAGAGGAAATTCAGAACCCCTGTGAAAGACACGAGACGGTCTGGAGACTCCCTCATGAGTTCTGTTTGTGATGTACAACCTGTACCGTTATATGTTGAAGTTTCTGTATGAAACTGAAGAATAGCCTGGCTGATTCTTTTATAAAGTTATTAAAGAGACCCGATGGATGTTTCATGTCGTTGCATCAAGAACGCCCCAGATGTCTTTCCGTACCAACGCATCATGTTTGTCTTTCTGTTGCCCTGGTAACAAAAGTATTTTTTTAAAGGAACCAAAAATTCACAACTTATGAGAGTTTTGATCTCATGGAATATTAGTCTTATTAAATGATCCAAACATTGAGAGATCTTACAAAGTGCTCAACACAAAGTTTAAGTTCTTTTCCAAGGAGTCTGGCAAGCTCAGATGTTTTGTACCCGACAATGAGCAACTAATCCGATTTATTTTGAGAAGGCATTTTATTGTGTGAATGTTTATGAAGTATTCACACTATTGTGATCCATTTTTCTTCCAAATATTTTTTGGACTGTTTCTCATCATCCTGCAGTTTTCAATCCATTTCAGTGAATCATTACTCAAAATATTCAGCTCTTTCAGGACAATCCTGCTGTGACTTTTGGTATTGGTGCAACTTTAGCTTTTTGTAAATATTTAGCTTTTTCTGCCACTTTTTTCTTATAGAAAATGATTTGAGCTCATTTTACATCCTTCACATCTTTAGATGTGTTTACAACCTTTTACTGCTCCTTTCCCATTTTGTTCTTGTTCAGCTTCTTTCACCTTGTGCAAATTTAAAAAAAAATTCAGCTGTTTTTCAGCTGTTTTGTGCTCCTCATAGATTCTTTCTGCTAACTACATTTTTGTGCTTCTTTTAACTTCCTTCTACTAATTTCAGCTTTTTATGCTCCTTTGAGCATATTATTTCTGCAAGTTTTACCGTTTTCTACTATTTCAGATATAGCTGTCTTTATGCTAATTTAAGTTTTTTCAGCTAATTCCATGTTTTTTGCACTCATTTAAACTTTTTCAGCCTAATTCAGCAAACATATGCTCTCCCCTTTCTTGTAATTTCAGCTTCTTTCTGTTTTTTAGCTACTTTTTCACTTTTTTTTTTGCTAATTTCAGCTTTATTCAGATAATTTCTACGTTTTGTGCTAATTTCTGTTTCTTTCAGCCTAACTGGACAAACGTGTTCTTTCTGCTTTCTTCTGCAAATCTAAGCTTGTTCTACATTTTTAGAAAATGTTTAGCTACTTTCAGCTATTTTCAGATAAATTCAAGATTTTCTTGGTAATTTCTGCTACTTTCGGAATATGCAACTTCTTTCTGCTAATTTCAGCTCATGCTCCTTTTAGCTTTATTCGGGTAGTTTAAATTTTTTCTGCTTATTCAGCTTATATTTAGCTGTTTATGCTAAATTTAGCTTTTTACGCTAATTCCACATTTTTAGCTAATTTCTGCTCTTGCCACATCCTTCTCGTAGGTTAAGCTTCTTTCTGCCTTTACAGCTATTTTTAGATGCTTTTTTAATTTGAGCTTTTTTTAGCTGATTTCCTGATTTTTGTGCTAATTCCTGCTTATTTAAACCTAATTCAGCAAATATGTGTTCTTTCTGCTTTCTTCTGCTAATTTAGGCTTGTTCGTCCAATTCAGCTACATTTCAGCATGCTTTTAGCTAAGTTCAGCTGTTATTCAGCAAGTTCTTCTGCAATAAGCATTCACATTTCATTTTTGCAGGAAATGCAATTTGTGTAATTGAACTTGAATGTGAAGTAATTTTTGTTGGAGGTAGCAGTGAGTGTGCACAAACAGAAATGTGAAGTAGTTATTAAAAGGTTATTTTACTTGTTTTGTTTGCTTCCAGGAATAACATGAGGTCTTATCCTGCGAGGCAGCGTTTAAAGTTGGTTTTCTGGTTCGAGTGAGGACTTGCTCCTCACATGCACAGTAAGACGTGCTTGTGAAGGGGAAGAGCTGATGTGGCTTCATGCTGCCAAGGTGCATAAAGTTACTCGCTGTGGGTTGATTTATGAGCAGCGTTTAGCGTGCAGGACAAAACCAGACTGGAAACCAATGGATCAGAACCTGAGGGAGACCAGCCAAACAAAATAGTGTCCAAACTGGGCTACAGTAGCAGACTCCTGCCAGAAGGCAGAAGAAAGAGAAAAGTTTTGAGCAGAACAGAAACAGCAGAAAGGGACAAATTAAACTGGGTGCAGCTAAGCAGTTAACCAGTCAATATAAATGCATTTATATACACAAAAGGAATAAAGAGGAAGTTAGGAAAGTGTCTTTTTTTTAAATCACCTATTTTTCATTCAGGTTTTGAGATTTAATGAAAAAAGTATTTTGGCTACAGCTGAAAGTGTGTCACTGAAATTCGATCATATTTTAAATCTGCATTAGGGAATATGTTTTACACCTTTTATGGAGCTCTGAAGAATGTGAGCGATAGCTTGTTTAAAAATATACAAGGAAAGAGGATCATGAAGAATGATACGAGAATGGAAATGAGAAAGAGATGAACCGATGTGAATCGGGCAGCATCAGAAAGACTCGGCCCGTAGTTTGATTCGAGGCATCTCCAAACATCTACCTCCTGGTTCTCACTCTTTTCATGGACCATAAGTCTTTCCTCTTTTTGCCTGGAATCCTTCCTCATCTGGAGGTGGCATAAATTTTAATGACTGATTCATACCAGTTCCAAACGATAAAGGAGACAGAGCAGAGCGAATTCACCCCACCCCACCCCCCGCCCCTTTTGTCTTTATTTTTTCAACCCTCACTTTGAACGATTGTGCGGCTGAACGGCTCTGCTTTGTGCCGTTGCGAAGCATTTAGTCTTGTCTTCCATAATGCATTTGACAAAGTCTGTGTCACCGAAGCATAACTCCAAACCCCAGACAAGAAAATGGAACCAGATCCTGGAAGGTGAAAGCAGCTCAGCTCCTCGGTGGAGGTGGGATCATCTTTAAAGATAAGGCTGTATTTACTTTGGTTATCACATGTTGCGATAGACACAGAGCAGAAGCAGATGTAGCCCACTTTACTAAATTCTGATCAAAGCATACATTTATTCAAAGTTCCTAACACTTGGAAAATGTTTTGGAAAGTTCATGATCGCATTGATGATTTTAATGCAAATATTGCAATTATAATCTTGCTGACATCATTTCTAGAAGGCCGACATTTCTAGTTCTGGAGTTTTTGTGTTTTTTAGATTTTGTCACACAAATTATGTTGACATAATAGAGGTTCAGGGTTTTTTTTAGGTCTGTATCTGATCTTGTTTGTGGATCATATTGATATTAATACTTTACACATATTCACCTTACAAGGATGAACTGGTCCAGCTTGCTGTGTATAATACTGTGTTCATTAAAATAAGGGCCAACCTCCCATAAGTGTTTTCTCTCACTGAATAAAATCAATACTGCACAGCTGAGTGCAACACTTTATTTTCAATCAGAATGTAATGAGCTAACAGGTAAACTAACACACCAAGTGGAAGGATTGTGTTCAAGCTGGTTTGTTTTTCCACGGTGGAGCCGTTCTGATAATACTTGAACGATGGTGTCAGGATCACTGTTATGCAGTGAAAATACAACTGGGCTCACTATATGACAGGACCCGAAAAGATGCATGCTCAAAAGTAGAAAGTACAATTTCAGGTTGCTCCTCATCCCTCTCTGTTGTGCTTCAGCTCTGCCACTGGAACGAGTAGCTACAAAAGACTGTGACACGAACTAATTTAAAGGTAATCATTGCAAAGTATTAAAATAAACATTAAAAATATTATTCAGTTAAATGGTGACATTTGAAAGAGTTTACTCTATATGTTAGTATAGTTATAGTTTAATCTGTATATTGGTATAATTATAGTTTACTCTATATATTGGTATAGTTATAGTTTACTGTACACATTGGTATAGTTATAGTTTACTGTATATATTAGTATAGTTATAATTTACTGTATATATTAGTATAGTTATAATTTACTGTATATATTAGTATAGTTATAGTTTACTGTATATATTAGTATAGTTAGTTTACTGTATATAGTAGTATACTGTAGTTATAGTTTACTGTATATAGTAGTATACTGTAATTATAGTTTACTGTATATAGTAGTATAGTTATAGTTTACTGTATACAGTAGTATAGTTATAGTTTACTGTGTATAGTAGTATAGTTATAGTTCATTGTATATATTGGTATAATTATAGTTTATTCTATACATTGGTATAATTAAAGTTTACTGTATATACTGGCATAATTATAGTTTATACATTGATATAGTGATAGTTTACTGTATACTGTATATTAGTATAGTTATAGTTTACTGTATATAGTAGTATAGTTATAGTTTATTGTATGTATATAGTAGTATAGTGATAGTTTACTGTATACATTAGTATAGTGATGGTTCACTGTATATATTGGTATAATTATAGTTTACTCTGTATATTGGTATAGTTATAGTTTACTGTATATGTTGATATAGTTATAGTGTACTGTAAATATTGATATAGTTATAGTTTACTGTATATATTGGTATAGTTATAGTTTACTGTATATATTGGTATAGTTATAATTTACTGTATATATAAGTAATGTTGTAGTTTACTGTACATATTGGTATAATTATAGTTTACTCTGTTTATTGGTATAGTTATAGTTTACTGTACATAGATGTAGTTATAGTTTACTGTATATAGTTGTATAGTTATAGTTTAATGTATATATTTGTATAGTTATAGTTTACTGTATATAGATGTAGTTAAAGGTTGCTGTATATATTATTAAAGTTATATACTGTACATATACTGTGTATATTTAGTTTCTAGATATTTTGATATGCAGTTCTGAAATGCAGGTCCACACTCCATGTTAATGAAGCACTGCTGAAAACCACCAAAAAAGCAAGAGTTACATGACTGAGCTGCAAACCCCGGTACCGACAACATCAAAAAATGTGGGTGGAAAAAGGTGAAACACCCACACCTGCCTCCACCCTCATTC
>JARVGQ010001306.1:5626024-5640670 GCA_031762355.1 Hypsolebias martinsi | reverse complement strand
CTTGCCGGTGTAACGGAACTCGGCCGTAAACCGGGGGTTACCTGTATATATATATATATACACGCTCTAAAAGAACACAGAATGTCATGATTTCAGCTCCCTGCCTTAGCTACTCTCAGCCACCTGCAAGGGTTCTTGGCCACGCCCACTTCTCCGCTCTGCAAGGAGATCAGCTGACCAGCTGCAGGAGGAAGTTTATCCTGCAGTAAGGGCTGCACAAAGGTGCAGCAGGTGCTAAATAATTTTAAATTAAGTGAAAATGCCATGCCGATCATGCGGCTCATCCGTCAATCAGCCATCTGTGTGTCATGTCCAATCTCATTTTAAAAAATGGCGAAAGAGCGAGTTCACGATAAACGAACCGCCAAGTAGCGAGAGACTACTGTATTTGTGTTAAAGAAGTAGCTTCACAGTGTTCGATTAAAACCAGTGATTGTCTTGTGTTTTGAAAAATTATGTTAAAGCTTCACTCTGGGAGGATTTCACTGGACGTCCTGAGAAAAGTTTTTTTTTTTAATCAGACAAATTAGACATTTCTGAACAAAACCTAATTTTACCTGACTTTTTATGTAGCTTGACTGTAAATAAATAAATAAAAATATTCATATTAGAAAATTACAAGGAACAACGGATTAAGTTTGCTGTAACAGATTTCAGCTTTCCTTAATTGAGAACTAAAAGTCGACGGGACAGACAACCCAGAGAAAGTGGTGAATTATCCAGATGGGGCTTATGATTAGAAAAACGATGCTGTTCTTTAAAAACCACACCACGTTGAACCTCCACCTACTCACTCACTGGGAGAAGCAGATAAGATTTATTCAGTAATGTACCCACAAAGTAAATGTATTTGAACTTAACAGGAGGTTGCATAATGTTTTACTGAAACGGCTAAATGGAAAGGTCCACTTCTTCCTTTCAGGCGGTTTCAACATTACAGCTGTTGTCTGGAGCATCGCTCCTCTGATGGATCACGAGCTCCGCTGGCCACGCTGCCTAATGCCCTGTTTCAAGAAAGATCATCATCCGTCACGTTTCATTACTTTTCCCCAGCCACACCGAGCCGCTCCTGGCAAACGGAATGCAGCTAAGATGACGATATCTCATACAAGACTGAGGCGGTGTTGGGTTGTCTAATAGTGCAGAACTCAGATCGAGGTCGGTTTAATTCACGGTCATCGGCCGGTATGATCTGCTTTTATGCGAAAACACCAAACCCGACTTTCAGAGAAGTTTGGAGGCTTTACTCTACATCAGATTCATTTGTAACAAAACAAATGATGTCGAGGAACTAATGGCAGCAGCTAATCCAAGACAGTTTCAGGTCAGAACCATCCTGCAAGAAGATCTCAGTCTTTATGGCTCAGCTGCTTCTTTTACGTTCCTCTGCACTGCTGTGTACAAAAAGCCACTCTGTGTGCAAAAAGGCTTCATTTTGGACCTCCACAGCGACTCAAAGCTTCTCTTAAGGAGAAACTGCCACTCAGTTAATATCACGAAAGATGAGCGACCCCACTGTTTATTCCTACGGGCTTTTTACAACCCAGGTGCTTCTTTGCACATAGGCCCGTCATGATAAACAAATCAATTAATCGCATGATAAATGAAAATTATCAACCTCCTTTTCATTTATCAGCTTTATCGTTTCTTCCTGTCTCTTTCTCCTGAAGACACTGGACGACAAAAGGCTCAACTCCGGTGCTCTTCACTGACCCCTCCCTTTGTCTTTTCTCTTTAAAATCAATTTTAACCATCCAAAATCACGTTTTTGGATGGTTAAAAGCAGCTAAGCTACGAGCTAAGCTAACAGACTGACCTCAGGAAAAATCCTTCAGCTTGCGAAGCTCCAAAATTCACGGTTGAAACCCGTGCCTTTGTGTAAAAAGTTGTTTTCTCTGCAAAAAGAAGCTGAGAACTTGTTTACTGATTTTTTTATTTATTTAATTTATTAAAAACTTTGTGCGATAAATGCTATGCTAAAGAGCTCAGACAACACAGAGCATCCGCCATTATAAGAACTGGAAAAACAGGAAGAAGAGACGGTCCATGTCACGTCAAGGGGCCTCCCTCTCATTTTTCTTAAAGGGACACGCTGCTTCCTCCCTCACTGTCCATCCTTCAGTTCAAACAGTCTTATACTGCCATCCGGTGCTTGAAAAAAGTACTACACTCATAATAAAATGGACCAATATTACTTCTTAAATTTGACAATAATTATAATTATTACAAATTTCAAACAATATTATCATTTATCGCAATAATTTCTGAGACAATTAATCGCCCAGCAGAATTTATCGTGACAGGCCTATTTGCACTGTTTGAATTCTCAACATTTAGTCAAATCCTAGTATTTTGTTTTATTTTCTGCACTGATTCACACAGGAAGCCTTTTAAGTCTCCCCACGAAAGATCAATTATCAGCTTTTCTAGACAATAAAACACCCCATATGTGGAACGAAGCTGTTGCCACAAGGGGCTGTTTCCATTTTAAAGAAAACACCATATGCAGTGGCCATTTTTTTTCTTTTTTCACATTTTTGTCACCCACACAGTCACAGCAAGCAGAGGAAATGGTGCGAGACGAGTGTCCTCAACGTGTTGTTTTATTTACAAAGATAAATCATATGAAGAAAATAATTATACACAAACATATAGAGTGAAGATAATAATGTAGCCATGGGTTCTTATTTATTTATTTGATTAGTTTTTGAGTGCCAGGGCCAAACGCCCCATGGTGTACAGTTTTTATTGGCCTGGCGCAGATGGTGGAGTGACAGGACGCCTCATTCAGAGTCGACTCCGTCAACAGTGAGCAGATAAAACGAGCACTTTTCCTCTGGCCTGAGCGCGAGCGCTGCAGAATGCCGACATTATGGTTGGCTTATTAGTAAATTAATCCGAGCCAATAACGACATGATGCTCACCATAGTTTAAGGACGACAGCGAGCTCATCACGCAGTCAAGAAGTGGTGTGTCATCGAGACAAATATGTCTGATAATACACGGCAGAGGCAGCCAGTGCCCAGCATGTTCCCTGGCACACGTTTGTAGTGATTCTAACTGTAATGACGCTTGCTGTTTGGACACAAAATGAATTGTTTGTTGTGCGCTTGGGTGAAGGAGTGGATTAAAAAAAAAGGATCAACACTTTCCCTAACCAGCCTTCAGTCTCTGTGTCCACATGAAGGAATTCACCACAGCAAATGTTGAGTTTTAATTGTAGCCGTTTGTTCCCCCACACAAATCAGAGCAGCTCACTGAAAACTCATATTTTGGTAAAAACTTTAGGAGACCCTAAGCTCAAAAAAAAAAAAAAAAAAGCTGTAATGTATTGTCCCCTTTAACATTTGTAAAACCTTGAGTGAAGAGTTTCAGGCCAGTGGGATTGTGCAAAAGTTACTCCAAAGGTCCTTGTAGCTGTTAATAAAACATGTTTGCATCTGTTTGTATCTCACTAAGCTGCAACCGTTGGTGACCAGCTGGCAGACAGCATTTATGAAGAAGTCTCCAAAATGTCTCAAAGTGTTTGCAGGGGTTCTCAGTTTCCTCGTGTGAGTTGCGGTGGCTTGCAGTCTGGACGATTGAATTTTGAACATGTTCCAAAGATCTGTGCAACAAATTTTCTTTCAAAATAGACAGAGATGTCACCGACATCTTGAACAGGTCTCAAAGCTTTGATTCAATTTTCATAAATTTTAGAGTATCAGAGCTTTATTTTGTGACAGTAAACCTCTGAGACTCTAGTTCTGAATGTTTGGATCTAAAAAAAAAAAAAAAAACCACACCAGTGATGAACTAGAGAAATTGCATTTCCTGCCAAAATGCAGTGTGAATACTTACGGCTAAAAAACTGCTGAAATTAGCTAAAAAAAAAAGATGCTGAAATGTATCTGAAATTGAAGAACAAGCCAAAGTTAGCAGAAAAAAGAGAACACATTTGCTGAATTAGGGAAGCAGATAAGCAGAAATGAGCACAAAAATTAGATATTTAGTTAAAAAATGCTGAAATTGGTAACAACAAAAAAGGCTGAAAAGTAGCTGAAAAAGCAGAAAGAAGCTTAAAATTGATGTTGAGAGAGCACAATTATGCCCAATTAGGCTAAAAGAAGCAGAAATAAGCACAAAATGTGGAAATAATTAGAAAAAGCTGAAATCTGTTTTTAAAAAAAACTGCTGAATCGTAGCTAAAAAAAAAAAAAAACAAAGAAGCTAAAATTACCAGAATCAAGTGGAGAGAGCACATCTTTGCTGAATTAGGCTGAAAAATGAGTGCAAAAAATGTGGAATTTGCTGGAACAGCTAAAATGAACATAAAACAGCAAAATAATAGCTGAAATAGCTGAAACTTGCAGAAATAAGCTGAAAAGAACAGAACAAGCTGAAATTAGAAGAAAGAAGTTAGATGAAGCACAAGAATGTTGAAGTTAGCAGAATAAAGCTGAAAGTAGCACCAAACAACTGAAAAACAGTTGAAACCAGCTAAAAGTAGCTGATTTTTATTTATTCTATTTTATTTTTTTACACAAGGAAGCTGAACCAGAACAAAATATGAAAGGAGCAGTAAAAGGTTGTAAACAAAACTAAAGATTTGAAGGATGTAAAATGAGCTCAATTCATTTTCTATAAGAAAAAAATGGCAGAAAGCTAAAGTTGCACCAATACCAAAAGTCATAGCACCCTTCTCCTGAAGGGGCTAGACGTTTTGATATACGATTTGTTTAATTAGCACAAAAATTGTGGAATGAGAGGATGAACAAAAATGTACGGAAGAATTATAGTAACTATAAGAAATATAAACTCGATCACAATAGTGTGAATGCTTAATGAGCTTTCACACAGTAATGGTTCAAACCCGCCCATCTTCATTTCAGAAGTGTCAGAAGTCATAAATGTGGGGCCAGTTGCCACGGTTGGTAAATGGTAAGCAAAGGCAGGTATGATGTACAGGTAGATGGAGGTGTGCAAGCCGTGCACGCAAAGTTAGGCCGTGATTTAAATCATTGGCTGCTCGAAATGCGGTCTCAAGGCTTTCAGACAGGCACAGTTTAATGAGAATTTCAGAAATTTTTCCTTTTATCTCACAATTGTACGTCACCAACAGGTGCAGCCCAGTGAAACCTTTGGGAATGCAATAAAACACTAAAGAACTAAATAGTTTATTTTAATATGCTGATGTGAATTTTTTCCAAAACTCTGCTTCTTAGATGTAGTGAGGGGTTTAAGCACCAGGTAAACTTGAAACTTTGTTTGATTGTTTATGCACGTAGAAGTAAAGGTACTGAAGTGAAAGAACCCACACGGTGCTCATTCTCAGGTTTGGAAATTAGTTTTAGGCGTTCAGAAGGAATCGTTTACATCCTTTCATGTTCAAAAGCTCTCAATAACTCCATGCCTGTTGAAAACACGTCTTCCAGAACACCCCATCTGCTTTAACCGGCCAGCTGATGTGGAAAATGGCTTCACACTCTGAAGGTTTTTTATAAACTAGCCATTGAGCTGACATTTGTTATAGTAGTGGTGTAATGTAACTGAAGCTCATCCTGCATTACAAACTGGTGAACAGCTAACTACCATATTTTCCAGACTACAAGTCACTCTGGAGTATAGGTTGCATTTATTTAGAAGTGTATCTCACAAAGTGCAAGAACAGAACAGACATTTAATCTGAAATAACAATAACACATAGAACATACCTGGGATCCTGAACAGGCTTAATTAACATGACAAGCCAACGAGTCCGACAAGCAAGTTACCGGTAAATTCACCAATCTCATTCCACATCGCTGAATCCATTGAATTCTTCATCCTCTGTGTCACGTCTGAACAACTCTGCCTATTGGGAGCATTTTACTTGTGTTATTTTTTTTTCCTCAGTTGTCTCTAAGTGAATGTTTTGGGGGGTGGGGGCAGTAGAGGAACAACATATACCATATTTTTTGCGCTATAAGTCGCCGTTTTTTGCATAATTTGCACGCCCTGCGACTTATCGCCAAAGTTACGTATTTATGGATTTTTCCCCCCATATTTATGAATCTATTTTTGACTGAGATATGACCGTTTTCATTCATTCTGACCGAAAAAAATTTAACACTACCATTTTCAACTGCTAGATGGCACTCGATGAGTTTGGCATGCTGTTGCGTCATGTAATAGGAAAAAGTAGCTATTAATGGCACAATTGGCTTGCCATAGTCTGCCACCGTCGTCGGCTTGGAGCAACTGAATCAGCTTAATTTTGCTGTGCTGCTCAGGCAAAATGCAGCTGATTTGACCATCAAGTGCATTTATTAAGTCAAAGTGGAAATGAGACACGCCTTTACTATAAAGTCGAGCTAACAAATATTTGTTTTAGGTGGTTATTTTGTTAAAATTTGAAGACATGGACAGCGAGTCGCCCTCTGCGCATTCATGTTTCTGTGTATCGGCTTTTGAACATGCAGCTGATTTGACCATCAAAGTACATTTATTAAGGAAAAGTTAGACTAAGACACACCTTTGATATAATTCTGAGCAAACAAATAATTGTTTTTAAGTGTTAATATTGTTAAATTGTTAAATTCCTCCTGTGCACGTCCCCACGGCCGCCATTTGGCAGCCAATTGATCTTTGGCACAACACCGGCCCACATTTCCGGGATCAGCTCACATTTCCAGGTAGTCAGCGGTGATGCGTAATAGATGTGACATAGAAAGCAACATATTTATGGATTTTTCCACTTCATTTGACATACAGTATTTGGACTGATGCGACTTATAGGGCGGTGTGATGTGTACAGCGGAAAATACGGTAGTTGTCAAAAGCCTAAAGGGTCCTTTTGCGGGTGAAAATGGTAATGTTTACACTTTGGTTCATGTCAATATGAATGAACATTTAACGCTTCAGAATAAAACAAAAATAAGTCTCTTCGGACTATACGTCGCAGGACTGGCCATCCTGTGGGGGAAAAAAAGTGTAACTTATATTCCAGAAAATATGGTAATAATGTTTTTTTCATATGAAAGAATAGCTCACTTTAGTGCTAGTCTTGGTGAACCTGCAGACGTGTGCAAACATCCATTAAAAGACACTGAAGGTAAGAGAGACTGTAAAATGTGACCTCTGTCTGTACGGCTGCTCCGTGTGTTCATCATCACAAGGTCTTTATGTAACAACTACGGGGTTTTCCTCCACTCAGAACTCATCCTCATTTCTCTGAAGTTGATTCTCCGCACTGATTCACATTCACTAATCACTCGCTCTGTTGCCCTCCCCTCCTGCTCCCTCTTCACCACAACCACAGGGAAGACCACCCCCACAAGCGCCAGCACTACCCGCCATGGGGCGGCATTCCCAAAGGAGGCAGGTGACTCTGAAAGAGGTACAGGTCCTGATCGCCTTCCCCCTGTGGGGGAACAAGGGTCACCTGACTCAGAGCCAATCAGTGTGGAGATGGAGGGTAAGGGGAGGGGACGTTTGTCCCCATTAAACTCTGACCTGCAGGGGATTTCACTGCTGGGCCCCGATCGCCTAACTCTGCTCTTCGAACCAGACTAACTCGAATCAAACTTTCAAAGAAAAATGATTATTTCACTCTGGAACAGCTGGTTTTATTTACAGCATCAAATCCAGCCACTGTTTCGTCAAGCACACGTTTCTATGCTAATTGCACTCTATAGTTTTGGAAAATACATTTTCTGCTTTACGATCTGTGATGGGGGGGCGGTGATGAACAATTAGATAATGAATCTTGATAATAAATTGGCTCCTCCTGCGGCTGAACGTTCAAGATCACAAGCTGTGGTTTGCATGCAGATAAGTAAAACGGCTGTTCCAGGGTTAACCATCACAATTCATTTGGCTTACTAACTCTTAACTCTAAACTTGAGTAAATGCCATAATTAACTTTAATCACCTGGTTAGTCCCAGTGTTAGATTAAGTGATGTGTAAGTTAGCCAGCTTCAACTGAACCTGAGTTCCGTGGATCACATTGGACCCCATTCAGGGATGGACATGGATCCAGGGTTTGAGTCCAAAGAGCTAAAACCATAAAATTTTGTGTACCTTATTGTAAAGTGTTACCCCATTTCCTCTTCATTTTTGTCTTCTTTCTTCTTACCTGTTGTCATTGTTCATTTTCTAAGATGCTGAATTTGTTCCAACGCCATCTTGTATAAAAAGTAACATCTACAGTAGATTTCTTCTCAGCAGACATGACGATAACGTCAGTCTGTAAACCTCCATCATTAAACCTTCACTGTAAGTGAAATATCTGCTGTAAAAACACAAAAGTCCTTTTTTTATTTTCAAAACTACTTCCAAGATTACTGTTAATTTTCTATAAATTTCTCAGCTGAAGAACGACAAGAACTAATATGAATATTAAGGAATCAAACATTTTATATTGTTTAAAAGTGTGTGTTTTGACGTGCATTGTAAATTGCAGAAAATAATACAAATGTGTTTTTTTTTCTGGCTACATATTTTTTTTTTAATAATCAGACATTTTAGGACCCAAAAGTAAAGTGTAAAAGACTTTCTGTTTGTAAATTTAGTTACCATAAAGACTAGACAAAGTTTTTCTGACCCAAATTAATTCTTTATTAAATCAAAACAACCTGTACTTTGTCAAATACAGCTGCTTATCATATTTTTTGGACTATAAGACACATAAAATCCTTTAATTTTCTCAAAAGTCGACAGTGAGCCTTATAATCCAGTTCACCTTATGTATTAATTCTGGTTGTGCTTACTGATCTGGAAACAATTTAATGTACACAGCGCTCAAACATCTGTCAAAATGAGCTTGTTTCTCTTAATGCGCCTTATAATCTGGTGCACCTTATAGTTTGAAAAGTACGTAATCGGTCGTCTCTCAGGTAAGCCTGTGCTTTCTGTGCTCTAAAGTGATGAGTCAGCATTAGTTGCAGAAAACATGCATTATTCTGCACTGTTGAGCTTTAAAACTAACTAACGTGGCCTCATATAACTCATGATCACTTTTTCACTCTTCAAAAGAGTCTGTTCTTTTTCCATCTTCTTCACTGGCTGCTTAGGTTTAGGCATTAACTACTGAGGTCAGATCAGGGAACAGATTGCAGTTCACGCATTTAAACTTTGTATCTAATGGATTGCATTAAGAGATAAAACTAACTACCAGTAATTAGATTTTTGGAGATATTTAGGTTTACAAATAAATTTCTTTATGTCACTTCTAGGCACTCATTCTAATCAGTTTATGAAAAATCTAAATACTTGTTTAACTTCAGCTAACTCATTTCTTTGTGATATTTTGACTATTTATCAGGTTAGGTGTAAGAAATTACACTTTTTTATTAGATGTAATAAAACAGTTTTGGGTACCACTTTACAATAAGGCTCCCCTTATAGATAGCTAATAAATAGTTTATAGATATGTTATGAATTCCACTATATACTTTATAAATCATTGATAATTGCTTATTATGCATTAATTAAGGGTGACAGAGAGACAACACTGACTAGTTTGTTGCCAAATAGTGAGCCAAATCTGCCACCTATATATTTATTTCATCTAGTTATATTAAACATTTCAGACTGTTACTACCTTGTAAGCACAATAAGCATTTGTAAACATTTTTCTTTATGATATTGTAATTTATCGCTGCATTATAAGTATCTGCAATTAATATATCCTAAAAATATAAGTTTATAAATGTTTATTGTGCTTACAAAGTAGTAACTTTGTCTGAAATGTTTAATATAACAACTCTAGATTAAATATATAGGTGGCAAATTTGGCAACAGACTGGTCAGTTTTGTATCTTTGTCACTCTTAATGGATGCATAATAAACAATTAATGATCTATAAAGTGTTTTTAGAGGTATTAATCTATAAACTACTGTATTTATTAGCCATCTATAAGGGGAGCCTTATTGTAAAGTGGTACCCGTTTTTGTTTGTGGCAATATACATGTCATGGCGTTGCATAAGCAGAGTTTCCACACCTTTGACCTTTAAATCTTTAAAACTATGACATAGTTTGTGCCTTGATTTGTGTCATTTTAAAAGATTTAGACAAGACAACAGGTGCTGTTGAAATATCTGGCTGTATAAACCTCGTCGTCTAACAATTAGATTCCTGCAGCCTGTGGAGGTCCAAACTCAAACCTCCCATTACTTTTGGTTTTGCCTGATATTAGCTTTATTGGTAAGTAATAGAAGACTGTTGAGACTCTAATATGACAGTTTAAGAAAACAAAAGCTTAACTGAAAAATATATTATCTGATCTTGACTCCTAGACTTGTCTAAAGTTTAAATGCTTTTTCGCAGTTTTAGTAAGAAGAAGAAGTTAATTTAATTCTCAAAGACAAAGCAGCATGTTGGGCTGTGTTGTCCTTTGTTGTTTGTTTGTTTGTTTTTGCATGCTCAAAGACCACAAATCCTCAGGGCGTTAGAGAAGCTTCCATTCACCAGACAAGCTCTTTGGCTGTAATACTGAGCTATACAGGCCTAAATATGAAAAGTCTACAAATAACTAAATAACCAACAGGACTTTAAGCTGCAGAGTCAGAGAAAAGAGGAGGGTGTAGGGTAGAATAAAATAGTTAAAATAAAATAAAGATTGGTGCAATCTTTTCAGCCCGAGACTATGACATCCCTGGTTCAATCAGAAAGCTGAATAACTGTTGATAAGGTGGGAGAGGAGCTGTGGCAGTAACCGGATCACTGCTCCACTCGTGGCTTCGGTCTCTCTGACTTCATGTCCAATTTTTTACCTGCTATCTGTATCTTCTGCAAAAGTTTAGCAGATGTATCACATCACCGCAGCCACAAGCTGGGCCTGTAGACAGCAGAGCACAGATATCAGCTAAAAATAGAACAGCCAGTAAAGAGTGAGAAAAATACCTGAGCTAAAACTTTACAACACTCTAAGCAAAAGGCTACATATGGGACTTTGGTAAGATGAATTGTTTGGATGCTTGGTTATTATTTATTCATTTTGTTTCGCAGAAGTTTATTATTTTTGACTAAACAGTACCCAACATGCAACAACAACCAGGTGATGTTCACATGCCACATATTCTATCTAATCTACCAGTACTCTAAACTTTAAACTCAGGCATGGGTCAAAACTAATCTGCAATAATTAGACTGAGCGTTACAGAAAACCAGAGACAAAGTTTGACTTTTACTAAAACATAAACTAAACTAGAGAAAATGCATTTCATGCAACAATGAAATTAATAGCTAAATAAAGCTGAATTTGGGTTGTTAAAGCTAAAACAAAGCAAAGCAGTAAATAAAATGTAAAATAAACAAAATATTAGTTAAAACATAAAAGGAGCAAAACACTAGCTGTAAGTCAGTGTAGCAAAACAATAACTAAAAATGTGACAAATGATGGCTAAAAGCTGATTGTCTCACAAGGCTAGCTGAAACCTAAAAAAAGCTAACTTTTCACTTAAAATAGCAAAAAGTCAGCTAAAAACTAGAAGTAGCTAAACTGACTAAATGATTAGAAGTAGCAAAATGCTGGTAATACATACATACATACATACATACATACATACATACATACATACATACATACATACATACATACATACAACAGTCAAATATTAACAAGCTAGCTAAAACTTGCAAAATTATAACAAATTGAACAATATTTAAAAACTAAAAGTAGCATAAGAGGACAAAAACAGAACATTTTCCAAAAGAAAAGTAAAATAAAAGATTGTGAAGGAATTAAATAGATATTTTTATTATTACGATATTATTCCTACAGGTATACAGTATTTGTTTTATAAATAAATATTTCATGAAGTGTAAAAGTTACAACAACCCAAAATTATAGCTACCACTTGAATGGGCTGAACAATTCAATATATAAATGACTAAAAAGCACAAAGTATACAAAAATAGATCACAAAAAAAAAATTTAAATCATCCCTCACTCAATGGCAGCAGCCAGACAATAACCAGGAACCAGCTCGTCTTAACACACACTCTCTGTTTTAAAACACAAGTTATGAATAGAATGAAACCTTAGCCACCTCTAACTTTTTTTGTGTTACTTGAATAAAAATTTAAACTTGTGAAATGTAAAGTTTTGTTACATTTTAATATGTTTTCCAACTTGTAGGGTCAGTGCCGTCTACATGATGCTCCGCCTTATTTTCATTTTATTCTACAAATTTGAGAATATTCCAGTTGTTGGATGCTTTCTGAGAGAATCTTCTGCTGTGAAGTGAACATGTGCACAAGCAACCAGCATGAATTCTCTTAAAAGTCTCTCGTGTTCTTGTGTGAACACAGATGTGGAGACAGCTCTGCTGGTTCTGTTATTTTTGCAGCAGATGGCATGCAGTTTAGAAACCCAGCTAAACTAACCAAGAGAGCTGTAATATAAACGTGTCAACAATTCGTCTTTTAATTAAAACGTTTCAGCTATTTTTTTAAAGAAGCCTTCCATTGCTGATACAAAAATTAAGAAAAAACTTTTTTTTAATTAATAAGCTGTTAAAAGGATAGTGTTAACAAACCCACCGCTTTGGAATACAAACTAAATATTATAATAATACTGTTTAGATATGTGTTTTAAAATAGAAACAAATCCAAGGAAAAGCTTTAAAGACTGAAACACTTTACACCAAATCAAACCTATTCTAGCATGTGAGTCATCACAGGTGTACAAACCTGTGAAATAAATTTAGAGGTGTTCATATAAAACTTATTTGTTATAAAACAAACACTGACTTGTATTATAGTTTGGTAATTTTTTTTAATGCAGAAGTTTTTGTCCAGGCTAGGCTAACGGACATCCATACAAGGGCATGTTTTATCAGTTTTTAGACCTACAAAGCCATTCTTTCTCAAAAATGTGCTTATGTGAAAGAAGCTACATTAACCAAATTAATCTGCTACATTTTTGTATGACACTGTTTGGTTTGTTGAAAAACTTTAGCATAGCCTGAAAGAAAACATCTGCCCTTTTCTTCATACTCCACAAAAAAAACTTAAAACAGCAACAAGGCCAACCAAAGTGCTGTACAGCAAAAACGAAACAAGCAAAGGACACAGGATAAAAGACATAAATCCACAGAGATAAAAATAAGAACTAAATGACCAACGTTATAGAATACAGACAAGTTAAAATCAACTCACAGTGTCAAAAGCCATGGAATAAAAGTGAGATTTTAAACAAGACTTAAAAACAGTGAGCGAAGGCGCCTGTCTGACATGCAGTGGTAATTCGTTCCACAGTTTTGGACCTGCAACAAAGAAGGCCCCGTCACCTCTGTGCTTAAAACTAATGCCTGGAACCAATAAAAACATCTGAGCTGCTGACCTCAGAGAGCGCTGTGGGACATATGGCTGCAGCAGATCAGTGAGATAGGAGGGGGCAGAACTTTTCAGAGATTTAAAAATATACAGGAGTATTTTTAAATGAATTTGAAAGTGAACTGGGAGCCAGTGAAAGGAGGCCAGAACTGGTGTAATATGTTCTCTTTTGCCTGTACCAGTGAAAATTCAGGCTGCAGAATTTTGGACCAGTTGTAAATGTACACTAGAGGTCTGACTGATTCCAAATAGAAGCACATTGCGGCAATCAAGCCTGGATGTTTTGAAAGCATGTATTACTGTCTTAAGGTTACTTTTGGACAGTATGGGCTTCAGTTTAGACAGTTGCCTCTGAAAACAAACAGGGTTTAACAATCGGTGTACATGACGTTACGTTTCATAGAAGGGTCCATCTTCACTCCCAGATTAGTGACAACTTGTTTCTCTAACGGGGCTAGAGAGGAAAGGTCGATATAGTGGTTCTTGATTGTGCCATTAGGTGGAAATGACAACTTCTGTCTTCCTCTCATTAAAATGTAAGAAATTTAAAGCCATCCAGTCCCTGATGTCAGCTGGACAGTCGAGAAGAGGTTGGCTAGAGCGTGCACCAGCGTGATTCAGAGGGAAGCAAATTTGACAGGCATAGGTGTAAAAATGAAAAGGTATGCCGTGTTTATGAAAAATAGCACCTAGCGGCAGCAGGTATAAAGAAAAGAAAAGAGGACCGAGAATGGACCCCTGCGGTACCCCCCTTCTGTTATGTTCTGTGACAGAAGGTTCTAACTAACTATTTGACAATGTGATGTGAAAAATCATCAGATGATTTCTTTAAATCACTGCCCATGTAAACTGTGCAACACATTTTTCACGAGGCTTAGTTTAGGTCAGGGAAAAGTAACCGTGTGAATTATTTTCTCTAAAATGCGTAGCTACAGTACATTATGCAAAAGACTAGAAGGCAAGAGAGGAACCCATTGACCTGCTGCTGTTTCGAAAGATGCCAGAAGTTCGGCTGCTTCTGGCTGCAGAATACACCCACCTCTCCATTTTCTGAGAACACATAAATCTGTGCAGTAGGACTTCCTCTTTTATACCCTCTGTTATGGATAGACTTTCTTCTTTGCTTCTCTCACACATTTGGATGAACTAGTGTGGGTTGAACTGGACAAAAAATGTCAGCGGCTAATTCAGCTGACAAGCACAGGGACATGATGATGATGATGATAGAATGGAGTCAAGTGGGTGTTTCAGTCTCATTAAAAGAGTTGCAGGAGAGTGAACTCAGCCTGAACCTTTTCATCAAGAGGGTCTGGTTTCCTGTGTGGGGGGGGGGGGGGACACTGA
>JARVGQ010001306.1:5614007-5624643 GCA_031762355.1 Hypsolebias martinsi | reverse complement strand
GGTTAGGTTTAGGGTCAAGGGTCAGGGGTTAGGTTTAGGGTCAGGGTTAGGTTAAGGCACAAGGGTCAGGTGTTTAGGTTTAGGGTCATGGTTAGGTTAAGGCTCAAGGGTCAGGGGTTAGGTTTAGGGTCAGGGTCAGGGTTAGGTTAAAGCTCAAGGGTCAGGGGTTAGTTTTAGGGTCAAGGGTCAGGGGTTAGGTTTAGGGTCAGTGTTAGGTTAAGGGTCAGGGGTTAGGTTTAGGGTCAAGGGTCAGGGGTTAGGTTTAGGGTCAGGGTTAAGTTAAGGCTCAAGGATCAGGGGTTAGGTTTAGGGTCAAGGATCAGGGGTTAGGTTTAGGGTCAAGGATCAGGGGTTAGGTTTAGGGTCAGTGCCTGGGTCAGGTGTAAGGTTAGGTTTAGGAAAAGGGTTAAATAAAGCTAACAAAAACCCTCTGGTTTTACATACAGGCAAAGCTGCATATTATCAGTGATAACAATGTACTTTTAAACCTCCTAGGAAGGAGAGTCTGAACACAACCTATGGGGTTGATAACAACTAATAACAGCCATTTAATGATGGGTTGATAACATTCGAAGCCACTGCACCTCCTCTCACCTCACCAGCAGCGTATACCTGAACATAAACATCATGTTTTACTATAAAAACACCCTTTGTGATATTTTAAGGCTTAAGTGGCTCATTTTATTATATAGCTTTTTATGTTTGCAGTTAAAACCTTAGGTCTGAGTGTTGCTGCGGTTTGTGGGGCCCACAGTGATCAAATCCGTCTGAGCAGAAGTATCAGATCCTCGTCTCAACCCCGCACCCTCCAGTCTGTCTCGCTGACCTCTGGGGAGTGTTACCCCCACTTCATCTGCCTGTTTTTCTTTTTTCTTTCTTCTTGTTTTTTTTAGTTGGACTAATCCTTTTAAGTGTACCTGCCTCCTTTGTTGAATTCTCTTTTCCTGACGTTCGTCGTCCTTTTTTTAAAGATCTGCCTCGCTAAATTTTCAGCCGGTGGTTGAAACTGTGCTCAGGTGCTGCAGCAGCCTGCAAGTTTCTCCATCTCTTAAAGCAGCAGTTCACTCCAAAGCAACAACTTTAAGTGCCAGAAGGTTTTAATTTGATTTGAATACAAAAACAACTTTCCTTTCATCATTTCCTGCAGGAAGGTTTTGTCGTTGAGCTTCAAGGAAAGTGTCTTTGGTGTGGACCGTCTCTTTAAGTTGGTCGGTGAAGCCACGATTCTTCCAGTGCTCTTAACCACAGCAACAGTTGCACTGGAAGCATTTTGCCTCACCAGCCGCTCGAATGGCAACAAAACAGTTGCTCTTTTTTTTGTTTCTGGTGCATGCAAGAATGACACTGGGCTCCATGCATGCGTCTTGTGAAGTTTAATGGTTTGTACAGGTAATAATATCCAAAGCAGTACAACTCCAATAAACATATTTAGCTGGTAATGATGCACATAGTTTGTTTTGAATTTTGAGATATCCATCTCTAAAATGTATAAAATGGAGTTTTTATTGGTTGGGCAAAGTGTTTAGACATCATTTTGCAGGTTTTTGTTGCAAAAAGAGCAAGAAAAACCACAGTGTTTGGTGCAAAGGCAACAAATCTTTGACGATGGATATCTTAAAATCTGAATGAATAAATCCCGAACTATCTGCATAAACGTTTAGCACATGTGTTTTTTTTTTGTAATAAGAGTGAGCACAGTTTGTTACTTTGATGCAAAAAAGTTTTGCTTTTAAAACTCCTGTTTCTTCTCAAAGATGTAAAAGCTGAAGGCCTTAATTCTAAGATTTGCAGGTGCCTTAGCATGCCCGATTTATTGGTATTTAATGAAAGATGTAATGAAATATTTACTGTGTATGCATCAGCACACCTGGAATTAAGTGCATTGCTCATTACAACTTTTCAATTGAAATAAATTTGTTAGATTACGTCGTGTCGCCTTAGTTTGTGTGCATATGTTCAAATGCATGCAAATGGCTGAGCACTGAGGTGGAGTAATATGCAAATTCATAATAACAAGAGAACATGATTAAATTTACTCGGTCAACAGCCAGAATCCTGCACACGTGCAGTTTAGCGTGTTCAAGAAAGTGCACAAAGAGACGTGTTTGTCTGCTGTGCTCGTCAGTGCAGACATTACTTGTTGAAATAGTCAGTTCACTAAACCTCCCAGCAACAAGGCAGCTGGGTTTACAAAAAAAAAAAAGAGAGAGAGAAAATGATTCATTTGTTTCTCCCTTTAACCTCTGGGTGTCCTTCAAGAAATAAATTGTTTTTCTGTGTGCGAGAGAAACAAATCTTCAGCATTAGTGGGAGAAGGGAATAACACTTGTATGTGAGGCCTGGAGCTATTTTGTCTCATTGCTTTTCTCGTTGAGACGGAGCCTTCTTTAATGGAACAATCACTTGCACTTGTAGGATTGTAAAAGCAGAAACTAATTGGGGCTATTTTGGAACGTCTTCACTTGCTGGGTAAAAATAGAACTTGGTCTCCGGGTTTCAAGGCGTTTACTCTCATCCCTGGAAAAAGCCCGATGCAAACGTGAAGATGTGTCAATGGCGATGTTTTAATCTTCAGACTTACAGTCCTGATGCATTGAACTGTGCAAAAACATGCTAAGAAAAACAAATTTAATATTAATTTAATATCATAATTTCAATTTCAGATCTCTTGTAAATGAGTCCTCATGGCTCAATGGGACTAACCTGTTTAAATAAAGTTTGAATGAATAATTGCATGTAAATTACACTTCAGTTTTCTAATTAACTTTGAATTGTGCCAACTTGAGGACGTTGTTAAAAGTCGAGCTTTCAAGGACATCAGTTATTAATTACCATACTTGGCACCGTACACGTCGCACTGTCGTATAAGTCGCATCAGTCCAAATATGTCTAATAAATTTGAAAAAACATAAGTACGTCGCCGCTGATGCATGGCGTTTGTTATGCGTCACCGCTGGCCACCCGGAAACATGGGCCGGTGTTGTGCCAAAAATCAATTGGCTGCCAAATGGTGGCTGCGAGGGCGTGCACAGGAGGACTTTAACAAGAATTTAACAAGATAACCATTTGTTTGCTCAACATTATAGTAAATGTGCGTCTCAGTTGAACTTTTCCTTAATAAATGCACTATATTGGTCAAATCAGCTGCATTTTGCATGGGCGCCGCGGTGAAATTCAGCTGATTTGACGTTTGCTCCAGGAGTTTTGGAGCGAGACAAAGGCGGCTCTGTATGGCAAGCCAAGTGGCTCATTAACAGGCACTTTTACCTATTAATGAGACACTTGAATTGCCATATTTGTCTACCGCCCCCTAGCGGCTGAAAATGTTAGTGTTCAATAATTTCCATGTCAGAATGAATGAAATTGTCAGCTCTCAGCCTAAAATTGGGTAAAAAATATGGAAATAAAAACATGTCGCTTTACTGTATAAGTGGCAGGACATGCTAATTTATGCAAACTTATACGGTGAAAAGTACGGTAATCGCACATCCTTAGTTCAGTTACTGTTATTGTGATCACTTGCTGATCTTTCCTTCTTTTATGTAAGAAACCAGAATAACTTAAACGTTGCACCGTGTAAAACCTGCCTGTTTACGTAACCGTGCTGCGCTGTCTATTTTTAACAATATGGATGCAATCACCCAGTGCTTCTCTTCCTACAACATTGTGGAGGAGCTCAAGAGTTTTTTTTTTATCTTTTTGGATGACAAATCACAGCTGCTGCAGCACACCAAGGCTCAAAACCCCAACTGAGTGACGGTCTGTCACTCGCCACACCAAGTCTGCCTCTCCTCAATTTGCTCCTTTGCACGTTTTAGCATCCTTTCTATATTTTCTTTTCCGTGTTGTTTTCGCTTCATGATATCAAACTTTTAGTTTCTTTCACAGTCATGCTGCTTCTTAAGCAAGGTTGAATTTATTAAGTTTCGTCTTCTCATCCGTTCCTCCTGGCTGCAGCTCTCATACCTTCTTCTTTGCCTCATCATATTCAGCCCATCTGTCTTTCTACCTTTTGGCAGACTTGAATATTGCTATATTAAGGCTCCGCTGAGCCAAGACCTGGTTGTCATGACACAGAAAGAGAGGAATACTGACTCTGGAGCCATGTAAACACTAACGCCAAGTTGTGGAACGAATGCAGGGTAACAATAATTATCCCCTTTAGTGAAGGTGACAATTTAAGCTGACAATTTAAAAAGTTATATAAGTGTGCTGTGCAAGCCGCTCACATGAAGCAGTGAAAATAAAGTTAAGTTAGTTGGTCTGTTTGGCCATCGCCTCCTGTGCACCTTCTCACAACTTCCAGTCGGCCTGATTCACAGGGTAATAATTTCACTGTGACCAGTGGCACCATATGTCCCACATAACCAAGGATTGAGTCTTCCAGCCTGCTCATGAAACACAATGTGACAGGCCGTTTATGGCCTCTGGGTTTGTTTACCTCAGCTGCGTGTTTCACTCCCTGTTGTGCCACTTGACTCATACCCCTCAGCCAGAAGGAGCACCTCAGTGGGCCTGTAGCAAAAGCTGGTGGGTAGGTGTCGAGGTCCGGAGGGAGCAGATGACTCACCAGTACCAGGAAGCCACGGTGGTGACAGAAGGCGCTCTGCATGCTGAGACGAGACTTTAACTGCTGCTTATAAAAAAAAAGTTTAATTCTGTCGCCATCACCAACGGGACACCGATCCTTTCCAAAAGTCTGGAATTGCAGTGATGCTGATGGACAGGTATTTTAATGACAAAGAAAACAATTACCGTATTTTTAGGACTATAAGTTTGCATATTTTTGTATAAATTGGCAAGTACTTCAACTTATAGTCCAAAGTGACTCATTTACATATTCCCCATATTTTTAACCCAATTTTTGGCTGAGATCTGATGATTTCATTCATTTTGACATGGAAAATATTGAACACTATCATTTTCAGCCGCTAAAGGGCCCTCAACTCATATGGCAAGTAAAGTGTCTCATCTTTAATAAGTTGCTATTAATGAGACACTTGGCTATCCATACCAAGCCACCTTCGTCTCGGTGTTGAATTCCTGGAGCAAACGTCAAATCAGCTTCATTTAGCTGCACCACCCAGGCCAAATGCAGCTGATTTGACGGTCAAAGTGCATTTAGTAAGGAAAAGTTCGACTGAGACACAACTTTACTATAATGTTGAGCAAACAAATAATTGTTTTTAAGTGTTAATCTTGTTAAATTCTTGTTAAAGTCCTCTCGTGCATGATCCTGAGGCCGCCATTTGGCAGCCAATCGATTTTTGGCACAACACCGCCCCACATTTCCGGGTTGTCAGCGGTGATGCAGAATAGATACGACTTATAAGGCGAAGCAACTTTTTTTTTTTTTTTTTTCCCCACTTCATTAGACGCATTTGGTCTGATGCGACTTATACAGTGGTGCGACGTGTATGGCGGAAAATACGGTATATATCTTAAATTTGACCGCAAGTTATAAATAAATGCTTTTTTGTGCACTTCTAAATAGGAGTAAACAATAATGAAGTTTTAATATGTTCAAGTCTAGGACTCTTAATTTAATCAAACAAATTAAATGCAGGCCAAATTATTAAACAGTTCTTTCATTAACCTCATCGTCACTTTAAGCATCTCATAAGTTTCTCATTAACCCTGATTAGGCTTTTTTGTTTGTTTTCTTCGACTAACCTTTCATTAAATCTTAAATTTTCTTGCTTGGAACAGCTGCATTTCCCCCCTCCTCGGTGCAGCTTAGCCAGCCCCCTCCACAGACTAATCAGTTTCACAGAAATTGTCATTAAGGCGAGATGGAAGGGTCTGACACCACAGATGGCAGCAGCCCTTTGCAAATGAGCTCTGATTACGAGAGGTGGCAGGTTTCACTCTTCTCATCATCTCTGCCTTTCACGCCATTAGGCAAACACAGTGCGAGGGTCAAAACACCTGAAGACATTTACATGGGAGATTTCACCCAGCTCAGTAACCTTGAGGGTTTTTTTGTGCACTGCTGCACAAAAGGCCCTTTGGCTTTGTTTCGTTAAATTTTGACAATCTCATTTGATCTCACGTTGGCAGAATCGCAGTATTCAGTTAGGTATCGGATCATTATTTTTGGCTCATTCTTTGTACCAGGTGTTGTTTCACCCAGTCTGTGCATTGGAAATCAGTCTGGAAATGACATTGGGTTTCTGCTGCTGCGCCTCCATCGATTGTTGAAAGTCTAGCTCATCTCAAAACTGGTTTGTCGCTGACTGGGAAGTTCTTTGCTTCTGCCACTGTAAAGGAAAGGGCAGGGCCTAGAAAGGCAGGTTTTATTGATCTACTAACCACTGAAGAAGAGACATTCAGGAGCTTACTTCAAACACTTATACTCTGTCGTTTCGCCCATGTGAAGCCTCTGTAACACAACCTCTGTCCCAGCTGCTGCTTGACCTATATTAGCTCTTGAAAATGTGTTTTTCCTCTTGTTCAAGTACAATAACAAAATGCTTCTGTTTAAAAAACCCTTTTCTTTTTTGTCTTGAAGGTGTGAGACGACCTCCAGACCTGGAGAGGACCAATCACAGTGTCCATTACACCCTTCTGATAGCTTGTGTTTTGGTGGCCTTCGTTCTTGGAGCCTTTGTCTCTGGATTTCTGGTCTCGTGCTACTGTAACCACACAGGCCACAAAACAAAGAAACTGTCCAAAGATCCCGAAGCCTCGATCCCACATGCGTTGTCGCTCCGCAGTCTGGCAAAGCTCAATGGTCTCCTGGACAGCCAGAGTAAGGAGGACAAGGACCTGTCTTCTCCAAAAATCTACAATTCGTTTTTCACCAACAGCAAGGAGCATCACGCACCCAGGAGAAATATCCACCATGGAATGACAATGGGCGATCTGGTTCACCCTCACAATCATCACTTCCACACCTCCTCAGAGCTGTCTGGTCTGCCTACACCAGACTCAACCCCTGAACTGCCCATCAAGAGTATGAAAGCCTTCAAGAATCAATGGGAAAAGAACCAGAACTGCAACAACGCTAAAGAACCAAAGTCTCATAACATTGGCTCCAGGCCCAGTTCAGCTCTGCTTCACCAGCAGGTCTACCCCTACTCCCATGGCCTGTCCAACGGGCAGCCAGTTGGTCACCTGCATCCAGAAGAACGTAAAATTCACAACGTGGAGCGCGTTTTATCACAGCCTTACCCCAGTTACTCTCAGAAAGTGATGGAGGTAACATCGCTGGATGAGCTTCTGAAGCACATCCATGATGCGAACGCCAACAAAACCTCCCAGTTAATGAGCCCATCGGGCCTGATGGCCACTGGAGGAGGAGGACAGCTCGCCTTTTCCAACAGAATCCAACCACACATTCCTGAGACAGAGTCAGCCCCTTACTACAGCTCCTCTACTTTACCCCGGGACAGTCTCACTCGCCGCATGGACGTTCCTCCGGACATCCCCTCGCACCACCAGTCCACTCTAGAGAGGAGGCACTCCTCCCAGCGGCAGTCACTGATCGCTGCCGCTACCAAAATACCCAGTGTGGGTGCAGTCGGAGGAGGAATGATCCCCCGGCAGCACAGCTTCAACCAGCGGAACGGTGGACCTCACCAACCGCCTCTCCTTCTGGCACAGATGAACTCGACAGGCAGCACTTGTGAGGTTCACTATCCTCTCATCCCAAATGCGTACCTGACACGCCAACATAGCTATAATGGAGAACAGCTGGAGGTCCAGCACAGAGGTGCCATTGTCCGCCGGGCATCCTCTCTCAAACCTGATGTTCCTCCTAAGCCTCTGTTCATACCAGCCACATCTCCAGTCAACGAACAAGGAAAATTTAACTACTGAATAAGCAAACATATCAAGGGTTTTTCCCTGATTGTGTTATCGTTAAGAAACTTCATTTTGAAGACATCTCGTGGGTTTGAGGTTGCGGACTCTCATCGGTCAACAAAACAATTTGCGTGGTAGCAAGTCTCACTGTGGACAAAAGCCTCAACCAAACTTTTTTCCACTTTTGTTTTTGTCCAACAAATATCTTTGTACCATATTGGTATTGTTCAGCTTCTTGCTTATTCTACGACCACTGACTCAGGTGACATGATGCCACCTCAATATTTTAGGCTGCCAATGTCCTCAGTGTGGATTTACGATATAACTGAGTTTTTGGACAAGTCGATGTTGGACGTACTCGGACACATCTTTAAGACTCGAAAGCCGAAGGCTCCTGCAACGCTTCAGTTCATGCTTTTTGCTCAACCTTTTTTGGTGTAGTGTTTGTATTCAGTGCCCACACACCCCACCCTCGAATGTGTTTATATTATGCATGTGTGTGTATATACAGTATATGTGTGTTTATATCCACACCGTATATGTATACATATACATATGCAGTATTTGTAACCTGTGGTGAAAAGTCGGCAAACTCCCCTGACAGTAATGTCGTCGCCTTACTATACTTTGATTTTTGAGGCATACCAAACGCTCACCTGCTCCCCAAAGATCACCTTGGAGACACCAGAGACATGCAGTTCATCAACCAAATTTGCTGGGTGAAGAAATAGGGGTGCACCAATACATCGGTCGGCCGATTTATCGGTGCACCCCTACTAAAAACCCTTTGTTTATGTTGATACAAAGATAATATTAAAACCATAGCTTTTTTTATTTCTTTTCATCAGACGTGAAAAACTTGGGTCCATTTAGGTTCCACGAGATTTTATTTCCTTCCCAAGATTGGTGCTTACAAATCTGGTGGATCGAATATCCTCCCATATGATATAAAAAAAAGTATGTTGTGTACGTTTGGACCTGAAGAGGACATGACAAATATGCCATATGGTGTTATGAGAATGAACATAAAATACAGAATGGACTGCAGTTATTCTAATTATTGACGTTGTGGCTATTGGTTGTAAATAAAGGAATAATTACTAGCCAAATTTTAACTGTATGTGTAAATGTGTGCCTTATTTAATAATAGTGTGTCACATGGGGGTTAATGCAAGGGGCTCAAACAGCTACTATGCTACAGTATATCGTAGGGGGTTGATTTACATGGTTGTCAGTATTTGTCATCGAATTATCTGAAGCGTTTCATTTCAAAACATCACATCACTCATCATCTGCACTTATAGAATAAAATAAGATTTTTTTTACACATTTCAGAAAACAAGTATAAAAATAAATAAAAATCACATTTGGTTTTACATTTTAAATGTCAAATTTTTATATCTTTCCAAAATCAAATTGTGTTTTGGAATGAAACCCTTCATTTATCTTTTTTTTTTCTGCCTTTCATCCCAAACGTGCGCCTACAGATGTGACTGAGGGAGTGTTGGACGAAGCTTGTGCACAGACTGAGATTGCAAATGTCTCTGTATAATGTTGCTCTTCACTGGGTGTCACTTTCTCAATAAGTGCCATTACACTTTGTATGTTTCTTTTTTTAATTTTCTTGGATGAGTTTCTAAAGGAGAAGTTCACAGTTCCTCCAAGTCGTGATTTACAAGCCTGTAGTTGTTGCAAAAATTGTTTTAACAATTTTACAGAACAAAAAGTTGAATTTTAATTTGGTTTTAATTCTTTGTGTTCCAGTTTTTTTTCCTCTGGTTTGATTTAGTAAATGAAGGTGATGCTGGGCCTCTGCACTGGCTACTTTTAGATGTTCTGATTTACCACCAGGAGCTGGGTGCTGCAGTCCAGCAGGTTTAGATCTTGTCTTAGATCGACTCCTTACACGAGTTGGAGATGTCGAGAACATTCTGAGATGACGCCAGTCGTTTTTGTCTCGCACGTGTCACCCCTTCACTACATCTGCTACTGCACTTTACAGAAGCATTACTTCAAGGTCATGTCAAGGTTAATTAGAACGATGATCACCGGTGAAAGCGGCACTAAAAGCTGTTGACTAGATCTGAAAACGCCTTTAATGAAATTTAAATTTCCAAGAGCTCATTTGACCGAGCACAAAGTTGACAGTTTAAGGTAAAATGAAGGAAACATTAGCTCTAAGAGAAAAAAGTTTATTTGAATATTTTCAGGCAGCAGAGCATAAAACAGCCTTTCTCCAAAGATGGGGAGCTAAGATGTTGTTAGAGGAATTGTGGCAGCTACACTGTTTAGATTTTTTACCCTGCAGGCCACAGATTTAATGAAAAGGGGGCATGTCTCACCTCTGAAAGCTCTGTCAGTATTTGATTTTGTGTAAATACATTATCTCTGGGTGGGATTTCATTTCAGTATTGTTTTTCTTTGTTCATTTTCCAGGCTATGCCTCGTGACTTATATTAATTTGGTCTCACAGAGTACTGATGTATGTCTCTTATACTAGGAATCAATAAAATTTCAAAGATGATGCATGTGTCTCATTGGTGAATGTGTCAGAATAATGAATTGCAAAAACAGTTTATTTGTTATAAGAATACAAGTTTTGACTTTTAGCAGATTTAACACTGTGGATACTTTGTGTCTCACAGGGATCTGCATTTGATACATTTGATCACAATATTCTACTACAGAGACTTGAATATGATTTTAAAATTACAGGAATTGCTCTAAATTGGTTTAATTCATATTTATCTGATTGATTCCAATTTGTAAATGTAAATAATGAATCTTCATCATACACCAAAGTTAGTCATGGAGTTCCTCAAGGTTCAGT
>JARVGQ010001306.1:5497036-5510310 GCA_031762355.1 Hypsolebias martinsi | reverse complement strand
TATATATATTTAGGAGGGGTTCATTTGAGTTTTGTGTTCTATTCATTGCACTTATGATTCAATGCAATAAAATAAACTATTTTAAAAGGTAACAGTTCATTGTAAACTTGGGTTTATTTACATAATGGTTTTACTCGCTGGATGTCCGGCCCTCGAGCTGTTGGCTTTCAGAAACTGTGCCCCCCTGAGCAGCTTTGTTGAGTAGCCCTGTACTACAGTCTCAGTTTGTTCTGTACCTACATAATGTTCATGTATAAACTTCACCTCCATGCCTTTGCAGTTCTCTCGGGAGTCTTCACTGATGTGGAGTCTTCTCTGAAGGAGATTCGTGATGTCCTAGAGGTGGACGAAGCTGGTGAGCGGGCCCTCCTGGAGGTTTGTGGCCCTGCTACGGCTGACGTGCACCCAGCAGCACAGAGCCAGGCTCTGGCTGAGATCCGCAGGGACCTGGAGAAGTACATGGAGGTCCACGAGAAGGCCAGTTTTACCAACACTGAGCTCCACAGGGCTATGAACCTCCACATCAGCAATCTGCGTCTGCTAGGGGGGCCACTGGACTCTCTGAGGGATGCTCTGCCAAAGCCTCAGCTTAGCGAAGGTATGTTTGATGATACCAGTCTGTATATACTATAAAAAACAGTATTTGGTAATAAATTTGAAATGGATGTTTTTCAAGAAGAGCATAAGATTAAAAATAACAATTTCACAAAATGTTGGCAAGTATCAATAATTTACATTGACAGATTTTCTTAATAATTGTCAAATACATCTGGCTTATTTCCCTATAAATCAAGGGGTGTTATGAATTGTAAGGCTAAAATTTCAGAACTTTAAAAATTAATTTCAGTGACTTTACAGCAAGAAGAAAAAAACGCTGCAGCTGTTTTTATTTAAAATTGGTCATTATCCCAACAATTTTATTTTGCATTTAGAGTTGGTGCTTCATGAAAGTGTCTTTGAACATAGCTAACAGTATGACAAGTGATTCTGAACAAAAAAAAAAAAACCCAACTGTTTAAGACTGAATGTAATTATAGCAGTATATTTATACTTGCCTATAGGAGAATACATGTTTTTCGGATTATAAGGCGCATTAAGCGAAACAAGTTCATTTCGACAGATTTTTGAGCACCGTGTACCACATAAAATCGGTTCGAGGTCAGTAAGAAAATGAAATGATTTTAAGTGCGCCTCATAGTACAAACAATACGGCAATTTTGATGCAACTTTGTGTGCAGAGGAAATGGCAGGACTGCAGCGTATGAAGCGGATTCTGGGAAAAGTTCAGGAGATGAGGGAACAGCGAGGCTCTTTGGAAAAGCAGCTTCGTGATCTCATCCAGCAGGACGACATCACTTCTACTCTTGTCACCACAGAAAGAGCAGATATGAAGGTACTTAACTACTTAAGTTTTGTTAATTAAAGGTATTATTACTTATTAACCTACAAGAAAGCATTTGGACAAAACAGATTTTAAGAACTTGTGATGGTTTACTTCCATCTTTAAGATATTTAACTAACCCATGTCCTTCCAGCGTATATTTGAGGAGCAGCTGAAGAAGTATGAGCAAGTGAAGGTTTATATTGACCAGAACCTGGCAGCGCAGGAGAACATCTTAAAGGCCCTGACCGAGGCGAACGTTCAATACGCCTCTGTTCGTAAGGGCCTGAAGCAGACCGAGGAACAGTGGAACAGTACAGTCCAAGGTCTGGTGGGTTCTTATGAAGCCTATGAAGACCTCATGAAGAAATCACAGGAGGGAAAAGAGTTCTATGATGACCTGGAGACCAAAGCGTCACGTCTGCTGGAGAGAGCAAAGACCCTGTGCCAGACCAGGGCGGAGGAGAGGAAGCCCATGTTGGAAAAGTAAGAAAACTTTTATACATTGAGGTTTAAGTTTGATATTTTGCACCAAAATATTCTAATACAAATGTGATTTAATTCATTTTTTAATGTTTGTTTAAAATTTATCCTGCTTTCTCTTCCAATATTTTTTCTTTGCAGAGAGACCCAGAAGAAGCCCCCGGCACGGCCCACAGCAGCTAAGCCCTCCCAGAAGCCGAGGGTCTCTGATCCTGACTCTGCCTCTTCTAGCATAGAAGACCCAGAGTTGGCTCAGCTCAGTGCAGCCATCTTGGCCTTAGGAGGTGACCTGCCTGAAGACCTCCGCAGTCTCCCTCCTGATTTTCCCTCCTTCCCTACTGCCGGTGGTCGTGTGCCCGGTCCTGAAGCCTTCATCCCTCCTGGTGCTAAACTGGGAGGCAGCTCCTCTCTGCCTTGGCCTGGTGCTCCAGCTGCTGCTCTTCCTCACTTCCCTGCCAACCTGCCACCTCCAGAGCTCCTGGCAAGGATTGCCCAGTTCCCTACTCCAGGGCCTGTAGCGACACAAGGCCCCCTGCCACACATGCCCCACCCTCACATGACTCCACAGAGGCCTCCACAAATGCCCCCTCAGCCAGTTGTCTCCAGTTATCGGCCACCCCCTCCTCAAGTTCCCCAACCAGTGCCTGTTGTCCCTGTCCCAGTCCGTCACCCAACCGCAACCGTAGACAGCATTCAGGCTCCTGTTGCTAGCTACACCCCCACACCACACCACCCTGTCCCACCTGTAGCCTCAGCTGGCTACACAGTACCACAGATTGGACCATACCCCCACATGCTGCCACAGCCAGGAGCTCCTATCCAAAGTAGGGACCAGACTCCTGCCTCCCAACCGCAGCAGCAAAAGCTTCCACAGCAGTACCCCCAGCCCATTGGGCAACCTCTCCCTCAGGGGTACCAGCCTGGACCAAGGCTCCCTGGCCCTCCTGTTCAGCCACAACAAGTTTACTCTCAAGGATACATTCCCCCTCAGCATGGTGTTCCTCCTCAATACCAGCAAGCATTTCCTGGTCAGCTTCAGCCACATCAGCAAAATGGTTTTCCACCACAGTCTCAGACATCACATGGCTATCAGACTCCACAGACCTATATACCCCAACAGCCCCCTCATTTGATGCCAGGCTCCATGCCAAGGCCATCCCAAACTGCACATCCACCAACATCTGCATCTTCTCAGCCAGGGCCCATTGTTTCTACTCCATATTTGCCCTATCCCAATCAACAAATGCCCCCTCGACTCCCTCACCAACAGATAGTGCCACAGCAGCATCAAACTCCAATCAGTCCAAGTACCCAGCAAATTCTGCCTCACAGACAAATGCAAATGCCAGGTGCTCACACAGTACAGTTGCCCCCTACAAGTCAGACAATTTCTCCAGTGTCACTTAACTACATTCCTCCATCTAGTCAACCTACCCCTCCTACCATGCACCCTCAGATGCCCCCTGTGTCACAAACTCACATGACTTCTGGTCCTCAGACCCACCTTCCCAGAGGACCTGTGCCCCAAATGCCTCAGAGTGCAATAACTGCACAGCATCAACCCATACCTGGCCAACCTCCCATACCAAACATCCCACAGCAACCTCTGCAGATTTCCAGCCAATCTCAACTTCACCTTGCTCATTCTGGGGGGGTGTGTTACCCTTGTGGTGCTCCATTGCTGCCTCAGCAGCCTTTGGTACCACAGCCAGCAGCTTCTCTTACTATGGCCCATTCACAGCCTTCTATGTATCCTTCAGTTCTAGGGACTAATGTACCTCCAGGTGCCCCACAACCATCCAATGTCATGGGCCAGCATGCCCCCCCTGCTCCACACATGATTCAGCCCTCTCCTGGAGGTCCTGCAGTAGTGCAACCAACAAACACTATCCCCCCTTCTCCATCCCCATCTCCTGGCCCTGCCTCTTTAGGCTTGAACCCCCAGCAGAGGCCCACACCAACCCCCACTCCTGGAAGCTCAGCCCCGCCCACTCTTCCCTCTCCATCTGCTGTTTCTCCCTCCACATCACTGTTTCAACGTGATAACTCAAGCACAGATGATCTCCTTTCCTCCAGCCCAGAAAGCCAACCTGGAGGCACCAAGGCCCCCACCAACGTCCTCCAACCCACCAAAGCTGACCCTCAGGATGGGGTGCGTCGAAGGAAAAACTCCCAAGGAGTTCTCCTTATCCACGGTGATCCATATCAAGCGCCAGAGTGTGTTGCTCGTCTTCACAGCGAGCTAGAACATTACAGAGCCCAAGTAGATGCCCTGGAGCACCCCTCAGAAAATGAGGGGGGGCTGTCGGTGCTTGATGCCCGTTGGAAAGAGCTGCAGGACCAACAAGAAAAGGATGCCCGCCAGCTCTCTATAGCTATCGCCCGTTGCTACGCTATGAAGAACCGCCTCCAGGATGTTATGCCTTATGACTTCAACCGTGTGGTGCTGCAGTCAGGCAAAGACGACTACATCAACGCCAGCTACGTGGAGGACTTGTCACCATACTGCCCCCGCCTTATTGCCACACAGGCTCCGCTCACCGGCACGGCAGCAGACTTCTGGCTGATGGTGTACGAGCAGAAGGTGTCGCTGATAGCCATGCTCGTTTCAGAGCAGGAGCTGGAAAAGGTATTTAGTTTGAAACAAGACACTCTGTTGTAATTTAAAGCTTTTTATTACAAGTTTTGTTATTTGTGTTCGTGCCTGATGTGTCCCAGGGAAAAGTTCTACGGTACTTCCCAACAGAGCGCGGTCAGCAGATCGCTCAGGGACCAATCACACTCAGCCTAACCACGCAGAAGACGACACCAACGCACGTGGAGCGCATGATCAGTCTACAGTACCGCGACCAAAGCTTGAAGCGGACCGTCGTTCATATCCAGTTCACGTCCTGGCCGGAGCTGTAGGTCATCTGTTTTTATAAAAATCACTATTTTTCACTTTCATGCTGAACTTTTCTTCTTTTCTTTTTCGGCCCCGTTAGGGGTCTTCCTGATAGCAAGAGCAACCTGCTGCGATTCATCCAGGAGGTTCATGGACACTACCTCCACCAGAGGCCCTTACACACACCTGTTGTGGTGCACTGCAGGTGATAGTTTATTCTTATCCTGTAGACTTTTTCTGAAACAAATAATTATGACTTGTTTACTTCTGGCACTTGTCTTTTGATTATTACAGAAATTATGACACGTTTCTTATTAATAATGCTAATGCTAGCACTTTAAAGTGCTATGTGTTGTCATCATTGTATGGGAACATACAATGGCGAAATTGGTTTTCTGCATTTAACCCATTGCACCTGGGATACACCCAGGTGGAGCAGTGGGCAGCTATTTAAGCACCCAAGGAGCAATTGGGGATTGGGTGTCTTGCTCGGAGACACCACAACATGTGGGCGTGGCTGGGGACCGAGCCTGGAACGTTCGGGTCCCGAGTCGGCTGCCCAGCCTCTACCCCATCTCGGCCTCATTTAGTTGTCAGACCAGTGCTGCTCACCGGTCTGCTTACTTTCTGTTTCAGCTCTGGAGTTGGACGCACCGGTGCCTTCTGCCTTCTCTATGCTGCCCTGCAGGAGCTGGAGGCAGGAAACGGCATCCCAGACCTTCCACTGTTGGTGAAGAAGATGAGACAACAGAGAAAGAACATGCTGCAAGAGAAGGTCAGATAACAGATGTCTCAAGTCGGGTTTGATTTAGGCAGAAATATAAAAGGAATTCCTTTAAAAAAGTTTAATGCCAATAATGCAACTTAAAACTTGATTACATTGGTAAAACGATGAATGAATTTTGGAAAACGCCCAACTCCTAGTTACAATGTGTTTGACTTGTGTGTGTCTCCAGCTCCACCTGAAGTTCTGCTATGAGGCCGTGCTGAAGCATGCTGAGCAGGTCCTTCAGCGTCATGGCATCGCCACCACCGCCTACAGCAAGAACACCAACTCTGCAGCCACTAAGGTTAGGCTCTGTGGATTTGTCAACATTTAGTTTGTAACTGACCTGAAACTGTCATTTAGGATCTTCTTTGCCCTCAGGGTGTTGTGACGAACATTTCCCCTGTTCTAATGTGTCTTTAATGATTTAATTTGTTCACAAGATTCTCAACTGGACTATAAAAAAAGAAAAGTTAAAGATGTTAAATATTCTGTTTTAAAAAGTACAGTGCAAAATTGTAACCACTCACATTTAATCCATTTAATGTTTGTCGGTTCTTAGAAGTTGTAGCAACTACATTGAAATAATGTGGGAAATGGATTGACAAGTAAAATAATGTGCTGTTTTAGTTTTTAAAAATATTTTACTGTTTGAAATTTAAATGATAAATCATTTCTTGATTTTTGCACCAGTAGATTATTTTCTTTTGTGGCAGCATAATATTTTTTTAGTTTTTGTCCAAAAAACAAGTTGCAACCTTTACTTTGATAACGGACAAATCAAACTGCTTGCTTGAATTTGCAGTTCCCTTCTACAAATGAAATAGTTTATATTGAAGTACAGTACAATGAACACAGTTTATATAGAAGTACAATGAACACAGTTTATATTGAAGTACAATGAACACAGTTTATATTGAAGTACAATGAACACAGTTTATATTGAAGTACAATGAACACAGTCCAGTTATGCTGATGCTGCTAAAACTTGTAAAAAAAAAAATCTAATTTCTGTCAACATGACAAGTTTTTTCAATCGTACTAACCTCACAGAAGAGATCCATATAGCGCAGTCCCTCATTTATTGCGGGGGTTATGTTCCAGACACCCCCTCCATAAGTGAAAATCCGGGAAATAGGGACGTTATATTTATTTTAGTATTTATATATACAGTACTGTATTTTAAGGCTTTATAAACCCTTCCCACATTCTTGCAATGTTCTTAACAATGCTCTAAACACTAACAGATCCCAGCTAAAAAGAGCAGACAGACTGATGCTGTAGTTACTGAGCCAATATGGGGGTGGCTTGGCCATCTGGAGCACCGGGACATTTCCCGGTGGCCTGGCCTGCTCAGTGTTCGACAGGGGCTGGACCAAAGGCTCGGTTCGGGTCGCACTTGATTATTTTAAATAAGCAATTCATGCAGCTCACTCAGGTGTTGGCCTCACTGAAGCTTCCACAGGAGCAATGGGAAAAGACTGACCCCATCCCCACCCCCTTTCTCTTTCTGAGGCTGTCTGTCACAGTGACAGACAGCCTCAGAAAGAGAAAGGAGAGGGTGATGGGGTGGGGACAGACAGCCTCAGAAAGAGAAAGGAGGGGACGGGATGGGGTCTGTCTTTCCCATGGCTACTGCTCAGAATGCGGGCCAGGCCACCGGGAAATGTCACGATGCTCCCAATGGCCAGTCTGCCCCTCAGCACAATGCTCTGGTTGGTTGCCTTCCATCAATCGGTAAATCGTGTGTCGTGTACGCTCTTACATTGAAAACCCGCGAAAGCGTGAGAGTCGAGCCGTGAAGTATCAAGGGACTACTGTACTTGTACTTCATAGTGACTTTATGGGTGGGTGGGGGGACTGAAATATTTGTTACATGTTACAAAGTGTTATTTTAAAAGTGGGTTAGAGTAAACCCCTTTGTGGATGAAGCTTATTTGACTTAAATGTTGTAATGTCACACTGTGCACCTCTGATTGTTGTAAAGGAATTCTTCAAGGTTTGGTCTGAAGAGGTGTCCATGTTACTGCCAGTAGAACAGCACCAGGAGTAAATGGAGACATCTTCACTTTACCGCTCCTCTTTGTTGTATTTTAACGTTCATCTCGTTACTGAACTTCCTCCACAGCCTTACTCGAGACAGGAGTCTCAGCAGGACATCATCCTCGGTGGGGACATGCCCATCAGCTCCATCCAGGCCACCATCGCCAAGCTCAGCATCCGGCCCCCCAGCGCCACAGACCCTGCCATGGAGGCCAGCACCTCGTGTGGCCCGGAGGAGCAGGTTGAACCCGTCCTACCGAGCCTCGACTCAACGGGTGACCTGCAGATGTTCCAGGACCCCTGCCCTTCTACAGATTCCCAGCCCCCGTCCTCCTTCAGCCCACCTCTCACCTCGCCTGCGCACTCTCCTCTACCGCCCAATGGCCTCGATGGTTTCGCTCCACCAGTTCCGGAGGCTGCACCCTGCGTCAGCCCCCCTCCTGCTTCTACGGCGCCGTCTGCTTCATCCCTGGACCTTCTGGCCTCTCTGACACCGGAGGCGTTCTCTTTGGAAGGAGGACAGCGTGTGACCAAGCAGAGCTTTCTGCAGCCCGCAGAAGGTCAGGGTCTGCACGCAACTCGAGGTGACGACGGCAACGACCCCCTCAGCAGCTTGGACCCCCTCTGGAGCCTCAGCAAGCACTGAGATAAATCCACAGGTTGCTGCTTTCTCTTTTTGCCACCAGGTGTCAGTAAAGGCTTGTAGCTTTTTCTAATCTTTAGCATTCTGGAGACACTTTAATGGTGATTACCAAGATGTGCCTGTGGGCCAATGATGACGGTGTAATCCCTAAACTAGTAACACAAGACACGTTTCTTTACACTGGTGGCTTCTGGGACCACATCACACTATGCACTTGTCTCTATCCCCTCATGTTCCGTCACTCCTTGCTGCTTTTCTTTGTATGTTTTGGGTAGATGTGCACTTCCAGCCCCTAGATCTGAGCCGCCAAAAGAAAAAAGTCCAACTACGCACTCCATGTTCACGAAGCCTGTCTGACGTGAGCAGTGAAGCGTCACGAGGCTGCATCGATTTAACAACTGGAGCAACTGACGTTTGAAGCTTTAGGGAGTTATTTTTCAGAACGTGACGTCTCCAGGTCTGTGTGCAAGTCATCATTGTTGTCATCCAGAATAGCACACAAATCAGCATGTTTTTAAAAGTTGACTTAATTTTCTTTGTATTACTGTAAATATATTAAAGTTAGGCTGTTTCGAAAATTGTTCCTCTAGAAAAAAAATTACTAATCATTAAAAAATGTTGAATAAATCCAGTAGACAAGTTATATCAAAGCTTCTTTATTTGAAAATTAGTACAAAGTTTTATATTTCTTTTTGTTACAAAATGGTAAATAAGTTACCTCCGTTACAAGAGCCTGCAGAGATCGTAGCCAGCCACTGAGGAGAGGAGGATCAAGTTTAATTTTTGCTGAAGTTAAACATTTCAGCTGTAGGACCGAGCGCCGTAAACAGATTTCTGCCGTCTGTCGTGACGATGCAGTTACAGGAAGTTTCCTCCTCTGCTCAGAGGACACAAAGAGTGAAGGCAGCATCTACAAACTGATATGAAACCCAGAACGCAACAAGAAGCGTTTATTTAAATTAGGCGTAAAACTCCAGTTGAGGCGCTGCTAAATGTTTTAGTAGAAAATGCAAACCAGAACATTCATGAGCTGAAACCGTCACACTGACCCCCTGACTTCAAGACATAGTTGAAAATACATTTGTTGATTTTTATTGACATTAAAACCTCTGAAGCGCGTTACTAAAAGGTGTGATTTATACCTGAACAGGATTCTTTTAAATCTAGATCTTAATAAAAAATAATATGGACACCAGCATAAACAAAGCTCCACGAGTTGCTAGTGGTCCTGCTGGAGCTTTGACGTTTTTGTCAAGTTGGAAAAAATATTTCCAGACTTAACTCCTTTTAAGTAAATAAAATAGAAGCTGCAAACTAGTGACGCACAAAGCAACTCTGAATCACGACCTCGTGTTACGTTGGAAAACAGTTTAAAACTAGAAAATAATTTAAAAAAACGGGCAATTTTCCTTTTCGGCAGCGTCAGTTCCTGCACGTTTACAGTAAATGTTTTACATCATGACACCGGGAACTTTGAAATAAGAAAAATGTAAAAAAAATCTGCCTTAATATCCTGCAACTGTCCACTAAAGTAAAAAACAACTTATCAGTAACTTTCTGACATCTCTGAGCTGTCACATCTAAAAACAGTGGCACTGATTTTAAAATGAGCTGGTTCAGCTGAGGAGCTTAAAATGTGGATATATCACAGTCCAGTCTGAATTAAACTCATTAATTCTCTGTATTAAAAAAATCAACATGTACTTTCCAAAATGTCAACGTTCCTCTTAAGACAAATTCACATTTATAAACAACTTGAAACAAACTGTACAATTCCAATTTCCAACCGTCGACTGCGCGACACAAACGTGATCAACGAGCCGTTAACGGCGCCATCGAGGCAACGCCACTGGTTTCTGTGGGACGCAGCTTCAGTGACTGTTCAAAACTCAAACTCTCACCTCTCCTGTGTGGAAAAGTGCATTTTAAAGTGTGAGCAGAAAGGTGCACTGAAATCCTGTGACATAGTTCTTTCATCCCGAGACCCTCTGATGACATTCAGCAGGTGATGCAGATTAAATACATTCCAGATATTATTTGTGTGTTGCACTCTTCAAAAGTAGCTGAACACAATAAAATGGGATTAAATGTCCTGTATTTTATCAGGTGAGTGAAAGTTTAGGGATTTAAAAGGATCCAACAACATTTTGGGCTGTTGAATTTTAGAATGTATCTATTTATATATTTACTAAAATCACTGCAGAACCAGATGTTACAAACTGAAAAACTGGATTTGCTTTAAGAAGGTAGGAGCTTTGCAAAAACTGAACAGTAATGCCTAAACTTGGAACAATGTAAAAAATAATATTAGAAATATAAGTTTTAATTGAGCTGTTTCTGCAGCAGAAGGAAGACCTGCACAATATTCAATGGTTTTTATGGAACAACTGATGTTAGGTATGTAAACTGAAGAGGATTAGAGCCATGGTGCAGTTCCTTTTTCTACTGAATTCTGACTTTAATCTCACAATTCTGAGATTAAAGTCAGAATTCAGGAGGAAAATATGACCATGGCCCTAATCCTCTTCCGTTTACTTAATGTGACTTTTAGAAATAAGAATGCTAATTTGGTCTAGTTGAATTTGCCGATGTGTGAATCTAAATACTTTGAAAATATGCCACAAATTTATCAGCGTTCAACAATTCTCTGAACACGACGTGAAAAATTAAACTGTTCTTGAAGTTACTCGTGGCAAAGTATGAAATGAAAGTTAATCCTGAATAAATGTTAAAGGTAGCCGTTTGAAAGTTTTCCACGTGTATTAAAAGCATCCCCTAAACATGGAGCCACATTCAGTGTAAACAAAACGCTCACGTAGAGACGGACCGAGGCCGGCTGCGGTCTGCAGGTAAACAACGAGCGTGCAACCGCACAATCATGGAACCTGGGAGGTTTCGTGTAGGTGGAAACATCCGTGGGAATCTGCTGCTAAACGCTAAAGAAAACGAGTTGGACGACGAGAACAAACATCTTGCGGGACGGAGAGGCACCATGAAGAGGTCAACATTCCTACAAGCTGCTTTTGTAAAACTTCTAGACCTTTGGGTGTAAAGTTTCAGCCGAACTCATCTCGTCTGCATATTTTTACTGAACAACTCAGAGCAGAAATATGTTTGTCATTGTCAAACTTCATTCCAAATAACTCACGGATGTCGCCATTCTTCTCCTATTGTTAGTCTTCGGCTGTTCCCGTAGGTAAACAAACGCACGTGGTTGTTGACGTCCTGTTACAAACTTTGCTCACAAGTTGTTGTTTTTTAATCAAGGACAGATTAACCTTCAATATGAGATAAAAATATCTTTTTTCAAGACATTGCAACGAGTAAATGTTAAACTTACAACAAAGTGTACCGACATAGTTTCAGGTTAACGTTTGTATTTTCATCTTAAAAAATACATTGAAATATTGCAATTTTTGTTTATTTTGAAACCTTTTTTCTCACTTGGACGAGTTGAGGAACAAATTTAAGGACTAATTTTAGGTTTTATCAACAAAATGGAAGTGACTAAAAGTGAACTAATTTAGTTCAAGTTGCTTCTTGTGGACAATTATTAAAAAAAAAAAAAAGGAATTAAACACTAATTTGGGACAGCTGAGGTGTAGAATGATTTAAAAATTACAGAAGGATCATTTTCTGAAAAGAAGGTGAACAAACAGTAACGGCATCAATCACAACAGTCATCTAAACTTCACACAAAACAGCACCCCCACCCCAAAAGCATCACATTTCAGTAAAACGGTAAAAACAGCCAGTCTGAGACGCTGCCAAACAACCTCCTGGTTTCCCCTCTGCAGAATATTTACAATAAGAAGCTGGAATTAGTCATCCATAAACCAACTGTAACTCAAAGTTTCACTAATAAATAGATTTTTTACATATAAAACATCCCCCACTGGAGGTTTATACAGTAATCTGCAGTTCTTCTCTCACACACACACGTCACACACATTGTTCAACGGATCGTTTGCTTTAAAAAGAGTCCAAATTATTCATTCATTCATTCACTCACTGCTCAGTTAATTCCAACAGGCCTCAGAGCTGTCTGGTGCACCGAGGCTGCACTTCACCGCCGAGTCAACAGCACAAAAGGAATATAAACGTGTTAAAAAAAAAGAAGAAATCACTACTTTTCCTCTTTTAGAGGGTGGGGGGTCACAGTGAAGCCCCACCCAGGTCAGCAGCATGAAGGGCAGAGCCACAAAAATAAGCTTATACATAAAGTTTAAAAAAAGAAACTGCTAGATGGCTAAAGAGAGGAGCGTCCAGCTGTCCTCCCTCCACGTCTACGTTTAAAACACGTTAGTGCTAAAATTCAACAAAACGTGAGTCTGACGTCTCATCCAGAGCAACACGTGGATGTTCTGAGTGTTCCCACCGGCGTCAGCTGCACACGCTCCTCAGTCCAGTTTCTCCAGCACCGAAGGCACGTAGACCAGGCTGAGCTCGCTGCCGAAGTCGCAGACGATGGCGGCGTTGTCGAGCACCAGCAGCTGCCGGACGCCCTGACCGTCGCCGCTCGGGCTCAGGTAGACCGTCTGCAGCAGGTCGCCGAAGTTCAGGTCCCAGAAGGAGACGCAGCCCTGGCCCCCCGTCACCAGCAGAGACTCGGAGATCACTCCCAGACTGGCCCCGCAGCCCACCTCCTGGTGACGAGGACAGACGTGTTAGAAAAAAACGACTGTTTTTTCTGAGGAAAGATGAAGTTTCAGGACGAAGCCGTCTCAAACTAAAACCAGGCACGATTAATCTGAGGAGTTCAGAGATTAAATCATTATTTTTGTTTTAAATTAGCAAAAATATGTGGTTAAAAGTCTCCTTTAAACTTTGTGTGTTTATTTATATGGATGGATAAAGATAGATATAGACAAATAAAAACCTTATTCCTAAAAAGTGGGGACACTAAACAAATTGTGAATAAAAACTGAATGCAATGATGTGGAGATGGTAAATGTCAATGTTTTATTTGTAATAGAACAAAGATGACAGATTAAAATTTTAATCTGAGTAAATGTAACATTTTAAAGGAAAAATATGTTGATTCAAAATTTCACAGTGTCAACAAATCCCAAAA
>JARVGQ010001306.1:5280455-5293228 GCA_031762355.1 Hypsolebias martinsi | reverse complement strand
GTCTTTTGTTTTTTTTTTTTTTTTTTTTTTTTTTTTTTTTAATAGTTAGCCCACATTTTTGACATTCTTTCTGTTTTTCGCATGCAGGTTAAACGTTTGCACAGTTCATTCATTCACTTTGGAACAGAAGGCGTATTGAGGAAAAAGTGTGAGGATGTCCTCCTTAGGATGATTGCCTCTTGGAAGTGTCTGAGCTGTTTGTTGGTGTTTTGTTAAAGTTAAAGAAGTAGCACTAACTGTTTGGAAACCACTAGTTTGTCCCTAACTCAGTCTGTGTTATTGATCCTCACTGGCTCTACATCAACTATTTCAGGTATTTTGATAAGTGCTGAACTGATCAGTAAAAAGAGCACACAGTTTTGCTTTGCTGTCGAGCTCAGCGCTCCCCCATCCCTCCACCTCCTCCTGTAACTGTGCCGTCTCATGACTGCACACACATGACCAGCACACTCTCAAACCCCACTGCTATATATTTTGTTACGTTGCTCCTTTTGGCAATAATTAACTGATTTTTTTTGCATGAAATGTCCTAACTCTGCTCACTTCCCACTGCTGAAAAACAGAATAAAATTGTCTGATTGCGTGTAAATTCTCCAGAAATATATTGTGTCACAGCTGCCAACTGTAAAAGCAGCTATTAATTCATTTTTTAAAATTTATTATTTATTTTGATAGAGCGTTTTAAATCACTCAAACTGTAACATACTTCTTATGATTTCAGTTCGATTGATGCTCACAGTCGTAGCATTGTTGTAGAGTTAAGAACTGATTATGTGAGGGGTAAAATATGCTTGATTTTATTAAATTTCCTTATTTTATTCCTTCAGTGCTTCCAGGGTTTTTAGGTTTTTTTTTTTTTTTTGGGTGCTAGAAATGTAGCGCTTCAGATATTATTTCACCTACCGGGTGATCTGATTTGACATGTGCTTTGTCTTGTTTTGTATGTCCGCAGGCCAAATACATCTCCACGTGCATCGATGAGATCAAACAGGAGCTCAAGCAGGACAACATCGCTGTCAAAGCCAATGCTGTGTGCAAGCTCACCTACGTAAGATCACCCACCTTCTACACACACTGGCGTTGTCAGTCACTTCTCTCTCTGTTACATTTACACCTGCACACAAACAGAGCAAACACTGTACGCAGGTCGGTTAAACCCCACCCTGTCCTTCCTTTGGTAGGAGACTACCTGCTTTGACACGTTCATTGAATATTATACCACTATTGTTTCACATAAAACACTTAATGAAATACATTGGAGTTTGTATAAAATATGCATGTCACAAGTTATGCAGACTTTCAATTTGTTTGAATGTTTTGTTAGTTTGTGTGAACCAGATGGCGCTACACAATTTCTTGTTCCTGAAGCTTGAAGTGCATCACCTTCAAGATAATCACAGATTCAAACTTTCTGGATCAATGACTTGTGGGTATAAAACACAAATAGGCCTTTGTTACTAGCCATACTAAAGTAGATGAATTAATATTTATTTTATTCAAATGACCTATTATTATTGTGGGGGGGGGGGGGAGTGACACTTTTATATTACAGTCACTCATATTGAATATAAACTGCTGTAATTGTTTAAACAGGATATAATTAACTTGTAATAAGCCAATCAAAGCAAAGTGGAGTACCGGTAATAGCTCATTGTTTATGTCCAAGTTTTTGTCAGGTGGAATTATGTAGCATTAACTTGTTAGTTGGCTGTATTTTTACAAAATGGCATAAGGCTGCATAGTTTGTTTTATGTAGAAGAATGAGCAGAACAAGAGAGATGCATTTCCAGCAGTTCTTGACCAAATGTAATCAGCGTTTCTATTTTTAGCCAACATACACATTTTGGTTTGGATGCCTTGACCAGCTGGCATATCTCCTGCAGGGACGGTTTAAACCCCATACACACACCCACACCTTCCTTTTTTATTTACAGTGTGTCTAATTTGTTTTACAGCTTCAGATGCTGGGCTATGACGTCAGCTGGGCCGCGTTCAACATCGTTGAAGTCATGAGTTCTTCGAAGTTCACATACAAGGTTTGACTGCAGTATTTGTTGACGATGCATGCCATCCAGACATTTGACTTTACATTAAGCAAATTATACAGTTATGGTAAACCTGTGTGGAGACTGATGGAAACACTTCTGATGACATGGCATGCTTGTTTTTTTTCCTACATGTTTTTCTTCTTGCAGAGGATTGGTTACTTAGCAGCCTCACAGTGCTTCCACGAGAGCACAGATGTCATCATGCTGACAACCAATCAGATTCGAAAGGTCAGTGATGCACTTGTATTTATTTATCTTGCAAGAATCTCTAGACTCTTACCTCTCTCCAACCTTTTCTGCCTTATTGATATTTTCCACTTATTTTGTTCTTATCTTTCTTTCAGGATCTCAGCAGCCCCAACCAGTATGACACCGGTGTTGCCCTCACTGGCCTCTCTTGTTTTGTGACTCCTGACCTGGCTCGGGATCTTGCTAATGACATCATGACATTAGTGAGTCATGCAGAAAATGCCAAGTTTACTCACATGACCTTTCCTCTAGAGCTGGATTTTATTTCAGGCTATCAGTTTTTTCCTTCAAGGTCCTATTTTTTTTTTTTTTTTTAGAACCTTGCAGATAAAATGTTATTTTTTAAAAGAAATACTTAAAATACAATTGTCTCATTGTTTTTGTATTTTTTTTTTCTAGATGTCCCACACTAAACCTTACATCCGGAAGAAAGCTGTGTTGATCATGTATAAGGTGTTTTTGAAGTACCCAGAGTCCCTCCGCCCTGCTTTCCCAAGGCTTAAGGAGAAACTTGAGGACCCAGACCCAGGTATCAAGAAACAGACTGTACTGAGTACACAGGTGTACTCTGTCATTCCAATCTCATTGAATTTTTAGTCTGAAATAATATATAAAAATACATTTTTGATGCTGCTGATTGATTATCGTATATGTTCCTCATTTAATGTTAATGTGGCTTTTTGACAAAAAGAATATTTAAATCACCTAAATCTCAAATGACCTCCTGAACTGCTTTATTGTCATCTGTTAGTAGGGTATTGTTGTTCAGCCAGTAACCAGGAGACGTGAAGCATGCCTATCATCAGTTGTCAGATCTATAATCCAATCACTGATGATGTGATGTTTGCACAATCTGGCTTTGAAAACAGCCCGGACGTCGCTGCATTCAGCTCAGTGTTCTTGAACAGAATCTGTAGAAATTGCGAAGTAGCTGTGTAGGAAATGTGAGATTTAAAACTTTTAGGCCCTATTAATGGACCAAAATGCAGTTTGATAAGATTGCTTTTAGTCTTGCTAACGAGAACTTTGTGGATACACATCAAGACTGGTGCAACATATAGAGCAGGGGTCACCAATCTTTTTGAGACTGAGAGCTACTTCATTGGGACCGAGAGACCCGAAGGGCTACTTGTTCGATCCAAACAAATATGCACGGCTCAACTTTAACTATAGTATTAATAATAATACATTTACATACATGTGAATACATGACTGCCTGATCACATCTGATCTTTATTATTAAATACTCCACACAGTGATTTTTAGCAAAGATTTATCTTAGTAAATATGATCAATTATTGTTGATAGTGATTAGAACTCTCAATCGAGAACTTGAGTTCTCAGTTTGAATTTTTTTTTGTTCTTCTGTGCAAATGTAAATTGTTCTTAGCTGTGACTGGGAGTGGATGGTTGTTTCTCTGCGTCTGTCTCTGATGGACTGGAGACCTGTCCTGGGTGTCTCTGGGACACACTTGAGACCTGTCCTGGGTGTCTCCTGCGTTCACACAAAAGCAGTTGAGATTGGCTCCAGTCCTAAACAAGGGGGTATAATGGATGACTTATTGACTGATATAAACATAAAACACTATTTATTTTATGTTAAACTCAGTCTGTAACATTTTAAATTTCAATGTATTTTATAAATATTTTATTAACTGTTTTGTAGGAATTAACACGTTTGTAACATTCATTCAAAATATGCCTTTTACTATAAACAAATCTGTAGCATTTTAAAAGAACCTATTAAGAATAAAATCTTCCAATCAAGCCCTGTTTCTACTAACTGTTGTTGTAACATTTCAGAATAACTCTTTTCACTTTTGCAGATACAAAACATCAGTAATGTAATATAATAAACAAAGTGACATTTTAAATGAATCATGTGACATTAGTGTTGATCCTCAGCTCTGCAGCATTTTTAATAATAATAATAATAATAATAATACTTTATTTATAAAGCCTTTTAAAACATCCACAGCTGCAACAAAGTGCTGTACATATAAAGTCACTTTAACTAATCACTGCATCTTTTCCTCTTTTTAAGTAAATTATTTTGCACATATTTCATCATTGCTTCTTTCAAGAGCTCCACACCTGAAAATGCCTCATGAAAAACATCTGCCATTTGTTCAAAGCTGCACTGACATTCTTCTGTCTGTTGTGAGACACCAGGGATAGTAGTTAGCATTGAAGCTAGCTTGTTAGCTGGTGAAGTGTCGCTCCACGTTGTGTTTTGCTGTCGCCACAGCCACTAATGAGACACAGACACACTTGTCTTTCAACAATGTGAAAGACCTTTTCCTCCCAGTCACTGTACAAATGTGTTTTCTTACGTTTTTCTGCCATTTTCCCCTCTGGGAGGTAAAACTAGCTTGTAGCTGCTCCGCCGAGGAGGTGGGAGTGGTCTGATTCTGAACTTTGACCCCAGACAAGATTGATAAATTGTACACATAAAACTATTTCTTTTTAATATTTTTATTAATCATTTTCATTTCAAATATACATCGTTGCAAATGTTATTTCTTAAATTAAAAAATATAATTAATGACGATTGCCTGGCTTGATGAGTGCTATTTTTAGAACATGCCCCGCGGGCACCTCCTGTGGTCCCTGCGGGCGACCAGGTGCCCGCGGGCACCGCGTTGTTGACCCCTGCTCTAGATCATATGTGTCAAACTCAAGGCCCGGGGGCCAAATGTGGCCCTCGCTGACATCTTGTCTGGCTCTCAAGATGTTATGTGAAATGTAAAATACTTTTTTCACTTGAATTTTTTTTAGTAATCTTTGATTATGACGTTGAAAGCACAACAGACAACATCAAATGAGACGAATTAAACTCTTGTTGAGGAACCTGTGACCAAGAAAAGCTGTTTGGTATCTGATTTGATTTAATGTAGATTCTGAAATTGGCCCTTAGTTTGAAAGAAGTTTCAGTTTTGGCCCCCTTTTGTCAATGCATTTGACACCCCTGCCCTAGATGTTTCTGTGTCATTTTGGAATAGAGGTTTATGGAAAATGTTCTCAAAGTTCAGTGCTTGGAGATAATTGGGCCGTTGTCACAGATTGTTGTAGCACAGTTTGTCGACAGGCGTGTAATGTATCGTACACGTACTCTAAATTAAATCTGGTCTTCTGTGATTGTTCATTTTCGTTATAACAGCACATTTATGAATGCTGCTGTTGTCTGCACAGCTGTCTGCTCTTCTGACATCACTTCCTGTGCAGTACTTGCTGGGCTGCAACTGAAGTCGGGTTTGTTCTGCTCACACACAGACTGCAGCGGGCTTTGCTCAACTGGGAATTGTGGGTAAATCTGTCCAAAAAGATCCTGTACTGTGTCTTCAACTTAGCTCTGCTCGTTTCAGGAGTACAGGAGAAACAAGATAACTGGGTTTGTAGAGTTCTGTAAATGATTCCACAGGTCACGTTGAGCTCAGATTACCCTGGTTGATGAGAAAAGTTCTGAATAAGTCCAGTTCATTCCCTGTAGGTTAAACTCTGCTTCACAGCAAAGGAAGTGATCTAAACTCCTGAAGGAGAATACTTTTTTTTTCTTCTGGTTTGTTGCACATCATGTTTGTTTGTGTGTGTGAGCAGAAGGTGTACAAGTCTGAGAAGGAGATGATCGAGGACAGGATGCTGAAGGTGAAGCAGCTGCAGGAGAGTCACAGATCGATGAGCAGAGCTGTCCAAAAAGCCTGGAACACGACGGACCTGCTGGTTCTGGTAAACTGCACTGAACAGGTCAGGACCTCACCTTCTGATCCCATTTTAAGATGCATTTATTTTGTTTCCAGCAGCTCGTCAGAGACAGAGTTCTAATTTAGTAAAAAAATAAAAACACTAAAAACAGTAGTTTTAACAAGAAGTTTGTTTTATTGAATTTTTAAAATAATCTTTAATGTTGAAGGTCAAGCCTCAGCTGATGGATCTGGTCCGTCAGGACTTGTCTCCTCCTCCGAACATGACCAACGTGAGCATCCACACTGACAGTAAATTTGTGGAAGACTTGTTAACATTTGGTAAGAAGATAATCTCATAAAGTTTTCTGTAGTCTGTTTTTTTTATTTTTTTTCTTGTAATCTAATGAAGTTAAGTCAGGTCCTTTGGACAGATTCTTCTTGTTGAAATGTTTTGTCTTTTATCCAAAATACTTCTTCAGTCTGAGGAGCTGCAATAAACTCAGTGTTATAAGCAGCACCTTCTCATAGTGGATCAACCAGTTTGCTGTTGACTTGGATAAAAATCCTGAGCTCTCAGAAGAGATGATAGTCCTGAACCATCGGCCTAATGGAGCGCCCGGCTCCCCTAAAGCAATGCTGGGACCCCCGATCCCCCTAGAAACATCGTTGAGGCCCCATACTTCCCAAAAACAATAAACATAATGTTCTCACCTCCTCTGTGCGTGGCTTCACTTGTCCGTTCCCCGTCACTTCGCCCTGACCTCCAGCAATCCGATCTAGCCTCTAAAATGTGGCAATCCAACCGGAGGGCTTTCAACAAGGAGATCCCGTGCACAGTTCAGATCAAAGCCTGGTGGTTCAGAGTCCAGATGTTGGGGCTGGCATTCGAAGAACCAAAATGTTTGTTTAAAATGTCCTTGCTTTATCTACTTAAATGAGCCACACACAATGACAGGAGATTGTTCAACCCAGTTTACTTGCAAGGGCAGATGTTCACATAGGCTTACACAGATGTTACATTGAAGCCCCGGTTGTGGAAACCTGCACTGGACACTGTGCGAGGATTGTTAGAGGTAGGGCAGCCGACTTGGGACCAGAAAGTCACGGTTTGACTCCCAGCCATTCCCACACGTCGTGGTGTCTCTGAGCAAGATGCCTAATTGCTCCCCGGGCACTCGATAGCTGCCTACTGCTCCACCTGGGCGTATCCCAGGTGCAATGGGTTAAATGTGGAGAACTAATTTCTTAATTGTATGGGAACATACAATGACGACATCATGTAGTACTTTATATATATGAATGTCATTTCAACAAGAACAATCCATCCAGAGGAACGCCAAATATCAGTTGGTATTTTGGAACAGGAAAACAGGAAGTGAGGGTGATTTTAATTGTTTGGTACAAACTGAGCCAAACGGCCATGGTCAGACTAGTCACAGATCGTGCTGTTTGGGTCAGGGGCTGATGAAGTGAAGCTCCTAGTCTTAAAAGAATAAAAAGTAAAAGACAAATGAGTACCTTCAGATTTTATGTACTGGGACAGTATCAAACTGATCTGGTCTTCATCAGATTCTCACGTGACTCAAATCTAAACGCGTGAACAAAAGTTATTGTTTATTAAACCAAAACAAAAAATTAAAGCTGGGAGTAAAATAAAATGGTTTAAGCTTCGCTGCTTCCTCAGGATCTCAATGACCCCAGAGAATCAGCTGTTGCTGCCTGTCTGTGAAGGGTCAAAGGTCATTTAGAGCCCATCGTTCTACAGGGAGAATATTCACTACTGGAAAACATTTAAGACCGTTGACGGTCTTCACAGATTCACCCTGAAGGTCAGACCATGCAGTTCTCAAAGAAATGAGCTCCACCTCAGACTACAGGCCTCAGTTTGCAGGTCAAAGGTCATGGTAGGACAATTAGAAAAAAGCGTAAACAATTAAAACTTGTAAGGAAAAGTTGCAAGAGAAATGTGGTTTAAGACAAATGTCTTGGTTTTTCTCCATGTGTGTTTTGCTCCACTTTAGTGCTCTTGTGTCAGAATCTATTACGGTAATCTGTTTTATGTCCAGTTATGGAAATCCTTAGACGTGAGAAAGAGGGTGGACTTTTGCCTCTCTTTGTGTGATAAAAATATTAAAAATAAGAATAAACTGTGTAAATCCTTATGTCATTGTTTCTGTTTGCAGGTAAAGTTCAGGAATCATGGATTCCTTTTTCAGTGTCTGAACAGCTCACAAAAGAGATGGAGAAACTCTCAGATCCTTCTTTGTCCTCCTTACCCCTAACCATCACTCCTCCGGCCACCAGCAGCCGACTCCTCTCCTCTTTAGTAACCAACAGTAACAGTGTTTTCAGTCCCGAGTCATCTAAAACAAACTCAGTCACCTCCTCCTCTTCCTCCTCCATCCAGTCAGAGTTCTCCTCCAAGACTGGCCCTCAGACCAGGACTAGTACTGATGCTATTCAACCTGTTGAGGTCAGTCATTCAACTTCCCATCACAGTTGCCCTCCTTTGTCCTCCTCATCAAACTTATTCTCCTCCAACCTCACGGTTTCTAATCCCGATACCAGAGAGAACCCAGTCAGTTTGGTTGCATCTGTTTCTCCTTTCACTATGAGGTCTCCTCCTTCTACGTCCCCTTCCTCCTCTGCTCTGACCTCCGACCCTCCATCACTCGCTCAAACTCTGAACATCTGTGATCCCCACAGAACTACAGCAGGCCATCACTCAGTTTCTGCTTTCCCTTCCACTTTAACTTCCTTGGTTCCACCAATTTCCAGCCTCAGCTTCCCCAAAGATCCCCTCACTGGAACCACTATGTCCGCTGTTATCAACACTGTCCTTCACAGAAGCAGCCCCATTTCTCCACCTTCACAGGCCACCAAAGGTCCTGAAACATCAGAAAGCAACGTGACAACCACGAATTTTCCTGTGCCCTTTGGTAAAATTAACATCTTGTCCAGGTCACAGTTGGAGTCGGATACCAGTAAATTCTACAAGTTCAGGTATAAGAAGAACAGGACTCCCAGGACTGTTAAAACCTCCCCTTTCCGTTGTATGAAACCCAAAGGTACTGCTGATGCTACCACTTCATCTCCACTGCAAATGGTTACGTCCTCCTCTTCATTCACCACCTCCACCTCCTGTCCACCATCCGTACAACAGGTCCTCCCACAAGCTGCTCCTCCAACTGCTCAGACTGAAAACGTTCAGCCCATCAGCTCCACTTTACCACCATCAGCAACGCCGGTCCAGTCATCAAGCCAACAGGCCGTGGAGCTGATAACAACCACTCAGACTTCAGTCTCATCTTCATCATCTGTCCAATCCTCCTCCTCCACCCCTCCTGTTGGGGTGAAGCACCATGCACCCGTCAGTAAAAACACAAATTCTGGCAAGAAGGTTCTGGTTCTGAAGCAGCAATCTGTTCATGGTCAGACACAGTCTTCATTGGTTCTGCTGACCAATCATCAGTCTCCTGCACCACCTTCACTCTTCTCTGACAGCTCCTCCCTTCACCCTTCTTTTAGCTCCTTGCCATTTGCGCCCCCCCAGACACTTTCCTTCATGAGTCAGCCCCTCACTTCCATCTTACCTCCAGTGGCAGGTCCAAACCTTGTCCAGTCGTTGCAGGTTCTGAACCAAAATCTTGTTCTCAGTCAGAACCAGCCTGCCTTAGTTCAGCTGAACAATACGGAGAATTCATATCTGGTGTCTGGCTCTTATCTCAACCCCTTGTCAGTGTCGCCCCAGTTCCCAATGCTGCAGAACAATTCTGCTCTCTGCAACATTTCAACTGTTCAGAACAGCGGTGCCAATTCATGGGTCATTCCGGTCTCACTGGTTCCGCAGGTTTCTCCATTGAATGCTGCAAAAAACATCAGCCCTGTCACTCAGCGTCGTTCAACTTCATCAAACAAGAAGTCTCTAACAAATCCAAGCTGCGCTGGATCCAACAAAGTATTCTCTCAAGAGAACCGAACTTCTGATACTGGACCCTCCCTCCTTAATGGCCAGCAGCAGAATCTAGAGTCAAAGATGGTGGTTGGCTCCAGTTACAGTGTCCAAGTCCCAAAAATGTATCAGGAATCTAAAGTGGACAAACAACCCACCTCTGTGTCCGGACCAGCAACCGTTGAGTTTAGAGAAACTAGACCAGCAGAGAAGCTCTCTTCTTCTGAAACACCACAAATCAAAGAGACTGCAACAATATCAGAAGAAACCAAACCTGCAGGGGAGATGTCGTCTTCTAAAATGTACCAGGTTACACAAAATATCATAAATTCTGAAGAAATCCATCTTATCGTTGGACCAATTTCACCTGCATCGCCAGACAGCAAACTCACCATCTCCGTGGAGGAACTGGACCCTGCAGAGATGCAGTCTTCTCCTAAAGCTCACGTTGTTGAACCCGTAACTACCACATCAGAAAAAAATACCTTTTTTGACAGACTCATGTCATCAGATGACGAGCTCACCATCGTCTCTCCAGTGGAAGCAAAACCTGCAGGGAGTTGTTCTTCATCTGGAATGGATGGGGTTGAAAGGACACATGTCAGATCAGAAGAAATCAAACCCTTTGTACAATTTTTACCATCAGGTGAATCGGACCCTTCAGGGAAGCAGCCTCCACCTGATGGATGTGAGGATGAATATATTGGTCCTGAATCAGACAAGAGCAGAGTTGTTGGCAGTTCTTTTTCACCTGTATCGTCAGGTGACGAGCCTTTAGCCTTGTCAGAAGATGAAGATTCTCCACTGATCCTGCCTTTGTCTGAAACATCGGATAGTGAGAATGAAGACGCAAAGACCAGCAGACAGCAGGACTTCAGTCAGCCCCAGTGGCAGCCCAAAGTGTCTCTGGCCAGACTGCCTGTGCATCTCCCACCAAGGGCGACCCTCCTGCCAAGTTTTTACTCTGTCCTCCGAGATGGTAAAGAGGAGATTTACCTTCAGGAGGTAACTCATGACTCACAAGTTCAGTATGTTTACCAGTCAGGATGATCCAGCTGGTCAGGTTTAATCCACCCACTTGTTACTGTTGTTACAGTCCGTCATTAATATGCCTGATGACGCCTCGAATGATGGCTCCACTGAAGACTTCACAGACCTTCCATCTTCTCCTGGGTCTCCATTGTCCGTGGAGATAATTTCCTGTGCTGCATGTTCTTCACCCAACGCATCAAAAATCTGCTCAGACTGCGGCCGAGGATACCACAAGGACTGTCACATCCCCCCAGTTGGACCTGACATTTGGTAAAAAAAATAATAATAATAATAATAATAATGTATCCACTCTCTTTTGTCAGCTTAAAAGATTTTCACCAATGAGCTGGATACTACTGATGTCTGCAATGAAGTTGGATTATGAATTGAATTCAAAATTGGTTTGTTTGGGTCTTATTTTTTTACAGCTTGATAAAAGTAGGCATATCCAAGAAAATGCCAGTTTAAATAAAAAATAATCTATAGGAAGGTAAAGGGAGAAGTTAGCCTTTAAAGTCTTGGTGTATCAAAGGATCTCCAGTCTGATGACAAATAAGACTGGAAGGTATTTACAGATTTCTCATTTTCACAAGTCAAAAATATGATTTTTGTGTTGAAATTGCAGTAGACTAGGTGATAGCAACAATGTTAAGCATATCAACTCTAGAATGGTTTAGTTTAAGTTCAAGGTGTTTATTCGTCTTCGTCAGGTACTCTGAAAGTTGAGCTAAAGACTTATTAAGATGATGTTGACCTTGTGGAACTAAAGGACAAGCTGGGTGTCATCTTATATTGCAGTGGTAGAAAAAGCTTTGCAATTCAGAGACTGGGAGTGGGATGTCTTTAGGAAAAATGAGGTCCCATCAGTAATCCTTGTGGTTTCCCGTTATGAAGGCTAGTTAAGGGTCGCCTGGTGAAGTAATAGCATGTGGACAAATTAGGAGTTGGCTCAAGCTGACCTTACCTTACAAGAAAGGGAGAAATGTGTTTATCTTACAGGAAGTGAACCAGGCGTCAGAATGTCTGAGCCAGGGCTATTCAAATTACCGGTATATAGCAAACCAGTGACACGTCAGTGTCTAATACTCACCGCTACATGCTGAGGACCATTTCACTTAACAGTTTGTCTTCAGAAAAGTCAACATGTCTGCTTTCTCTGGACACAAACAAGTCCTCTCCCGGCTGATGGTGCCTCCAGCAGTAGAACATGTTCACTCTGAGGGTGTGGGTGATGCTTGTTGCACACACAGATACCTGGTTGTCAAGTTTGATAGCATTAGCATAGTGGCCCTCACATTCCACCAGCAGGTCACTGGATTCACTGAGGTTAGGGTTGATGCAGACTTCTGCACCTCTGAGTCTCTTCCTGAATCTTCTCTGGGCTTTAGGGCTCTTCTCTTCTCCCTAACTGACATTAGAACACAAAACATCAATGGTTGTGTTATTATTGCTCAAAGACCATTATCTAGGCTGAGAGATAAAAGCTGAACTGGTCAACAATATCCTTTACAGCTTAACTTACCTCCACCATGCAGCCTCCACTGTAGAAAAGGGCAGTGGCCCCCCCATCTCGCTTTTCTTTTGTCCGTCTCTGTTGGGGTCAGAGCCTCCTGTGAGGAGAACATAAACGGTGAACATTAGGTGAACTGTGTTTATGCAGCTGACCGGATGGATGAGCACATTTTACAAGCTTTATCTGTTACTGTCAATCTTTAGTAAGCTTCTGATTTTAGCTAGCTACGTAGATAAAATAAAGCTCCACACTTTAACTCACCACGATGCACATATAACGTAAACTTACCAGCTGAA
>JARVGQ010001306.1:5173241-5190034 GCA_031762355.1 Hypsolebias martinsi | reverse complement strand
TCTCCTCCCCCTCAGTGAGTGCTCAGGTGTTTTGACTCCTCCCCCTCAGTCAGAGCTCATGTGTTTTGACTCCTCCCCCTCAATGAGATCTCAGGTGTTTTGACTCCTCCCTCTCAGTGAGTTCTCATGTGTTTTGTCTCCTCCCCCTCAGTGAGAGCTCAGGTGTTTTGACTCCTCCCCCTCAGTCAGAGCTCATGTGTTTTGACTCCTCCCCCTCAATGAGATCTCAGATGTTTTGACTCCTCCCTCTCAGTGAGTTCTCATGTGTTTTATCTCCTCCCCCTCAGTGATCGACATCCTGAGCCTCCAGGACTCCAAGCAGAACGTGGCGGCGGTGGAGAAGCTGTCAGGTGGACTGAGCGCGCTCAATGACGTCTACGTTGTGTCGACGTTCCGGCTGCCGCCCAAGCTGGGCGGGGTTCTGTTCGGTCTCTACAGCAAGCAGGACAACAGGAAGTACCTGGAGGTTGCCGTCATGGGGAAGATCAACAAAGGTGGGTTGAAATGGACCAGCTCAGCCTGGATGTTCTGATCCAAATCTCAGTCGTGTTCCACGAAGCCTGAACAGGTCAGAATGAATTCTGGGTAAATGTGTGAGGCGATGCAGCTGGAGGCTGCTGGGTTCTGTTTCAGGGCCAGACGATTTGAATTTGAGTTTCAGAACCTAAACAGTTTTTACTAGTTTTTTATAAAACGTTTGATTATAAGTTAATTAATTCTGGTGAATGATCTGCAGACATGTCAGAAAAGTTATTTGGTTCTGATCGGGACAGTTGTGTTCGGGTTGTAGAGTCACATGACACGTCCACCTTGTGAGATGTTCAAGTCAATGTCGGCGGTGGATCAGAGGCCTGCAGGGGGAGGCTGGTACCAGAATCAGGTTCTGACCCGGCTGTTTTCTCCATCTGATGACTCAGTGAGTTCTGGCTGCAGCAGATCTGACAGAACCAGAACCTCTACAGTCTGACCTGAGATTTCAGGAACTGCTGTGGGTTTGCGTTTCTGCCCACTGCGACCTTTGACCTCTGAAGAGGTGAATGGGTCTGGTCCGTGACCTTTGAAGATTCCTTGGAGCTCCAGTTCTACAGATTCCTGCAGGATCCAGCATTCTCTGCCTGATACGGAGTCCGTGATCTCCGGTGCAGCTCGGTTCTTGAGGACTCGAAGGAGACCCAACCCGGAGCAGGTAGGAGGTCCGTGGCGGTAGTGTCACGCTAAGGTGGCGTGACCTGAGCGAGGCGTGTCAGGGCGGGGCTCAGGGGATCATGGGAAACGTAGGAGAACCGTTGCGGTACCACACGGCCAGGTGGAGATGTTGTTCAGACCAGCATCTATGGGATGTTTTGGACTAACAAGTCCGGTCCAAACAGGTCCACCTCAGGACCACCAGGACTTAATCCATTCAAGTCAAGTCAGAGAGAGTGAGCTGAGGTGGATTTATCTGCAGAACCTCTGTTCTCTCTGGGTCTGTCTGGACCTCCTGATGTTCTGAACCCAGACTGTTTCACTGGTCACAACTCCTTCCTCCTGCTGCTCTAAGCTGCCAGAACCCGGTCCTTCAGAACTTTTTCCAGTTCCACTGTCTCACTCAGAGCTCCATGAAGGGTTCTGCTGCTCCAAGACCTCACAAAGTATCTTCTCAGCACCACGCCTTCACTTTCCTCTTGTTACCTCCTCTGGTCTCCACGCCTCCTCTGAACCCCAACCTGTTCCTCCTCTTCATCAGTTCTGGTCCGGTACATGAAGGCTGACGGGAAGCTGCACACCGTGAACCTGCAGAACTCCAACCTGGCCGACGGTCGGACCCACTCCATCATCGTGAGGCTCGGCGGCCTTCAGCGCAGCAGCATGCAGGCGGAGCTCTACGTCGACTGCCGATTGGCCGACTCGGGCCAGGGCCTGCCGCCGTTGGTTCCTCTGCCCAGGGAGGCGGAGCTAGTGGAGGTCCGACACGGACAGAAGTCCTACGCACGACTGCAGGTCAGAGAGATTCAGCTGGAATTGTTCCATCTGCTGTTGTTTTAGTCTAACTCCTGCAGACTTGGTGATAGTTTAGCTGTTCATACACGAAAACCTTCGGCTCGTTCAGGAGACGGCTGCTGTCACTTTTAGTTTTTGTAACTTTTGTAAAATCCCCACAGCTGAACGTGGAGTTCACAGATTTTACCATTAAATGTTCAAATGACTGTTGATGATGTGCTTTTTGAATTGTCTTAAAACAAACGTGTAGTTTGCAATCTTTTTTAACTCGCAACATTTTGGTGTAAATTCAAGCTAAACATCAAAACTTCAGCCGTTTTGTCTTCTTTCAGCCTCTGTGCCTCACGCTGCTGTAGGGCTGATGGTTTTCCCTCAAATCCCCCCCCCCCCCCCCCCCCCCCAGAAAACAATAGACTCACCAAGCTTCAATATTCAGTTATATTTCAAGACAGGAAGTAAAGGCAATATTTAACTCGTCATACCGCCAAAATAAAACACAGCAGAAACATAAAAATCAAAGTGTTTTACCGTCAGAGTCTTCTGCTGCTCACAGTCCCAAGAATATTTAAAATCCAACTTATATTTTTCACACAGCAACTCTTTGTTTGAGGCTTACTTTTCAGTCCGTTTGTCTGGCTCTCATTAACTTGGCAGTGAGGGAGTGACAGGCAGGTGTGTGGTTACCATGGTGACCACAAACGAGCCGCTGGTAGCAGCTTTAATGTTCCCTTTGATCTTGGTTCTCGTCACACTTGTACAGTTTCAAAGCTTCTGTTTTTGTCTTCATGTCCATCAGGGGGCCGTGGAGTCCCTTCGCCTGGCTCTAGGGGGCAGCGTAGCTAAAGCCGGAGCTCTGACGGACTGTCCTTTCCAGGGAGACTCATCCGCCTACAACTCAGGTGAGCTCACCTGGATGTGTGCCGTGTCCCACAGTGCAGTTTGAATATAATCAATAGAGAATCAGCATTTTTCTTCAAAAACTCAGCGTCAGCGCTGAATGGCAGCTGGAATCTTCCAGAGGAAGCTAAAACTGAGTCGTATATGAGCTAAAACAAGAACAGCAGCTGAAATGAGCAGAACACAAACTAAAGGCAGCAGAACAGTAGCTAACATTAAGAAGGCTGTAGTTAAAATTAGCCAAGCGTAACGCTAAAGCTAAAATAATAGAACAGATGCTACTGTGGGCATCATCACGGTGGTAGAGCTGCTCCCTCTCAGCCAGAAGGTTGCCAGTTCAAATCCCGGTCCGGGGGCCTTTCTGGGTGGAGTTAGCATGTTCTCTCCGTGCATGCGTGAGTTTCTCCGGGTACTCCGGTTTCTTCCCACAGACCAAAAACATGCGTGTTAGACTGAGTGGTAACTAAATTGTCCCTAGGGGACAGTGAGAGAGTGAATGGTTGTTTGTCTCTGTGTGTCCCTGTGATGGACTGGAGACCCGTCCAGGGTGTCCCCCGCCTCTCGAATTGTGATTGCTGAATATGGGCACCGGCGACCCCCGTGACCCAAAATGGAAGAAGCAGGTAAAAGATAATGGATGGATGGGCGGATGCTACTGCAACCAACAGTGGCAAAATGATAAATGATAGCTAAAAGCTAAAAGTATCTAAACTGTAGCTTTAAGTTAAATAAATTAAGTGAAATATTTAGAAAATGTAAAAGTTACAAAAACCTGAAGTCTCAGCACTCGTCTGCTAAACGAGCCGAAGGTTTCAAGATCGTAAAACTAAAGTACCTGAGAAACTTTAAACAGGAAAACTGAAATGTGAATGACGACACATATGCTGTCATTAGAGGTAAATAAAACAACATGTTTGTTTGTTTGTTTGTTTGTTTCAGTGAGCGGGGAGCTCCACTCCATCCTGGGTGAGAATCTGTTCAGAACCAATCGTTGACCTGATCCGATCATGAGCACCTGGATTCAGAGATCTGACGGGATGTCTTGTTTGTTTTTATTTGTGGTCAGGTGAGCACACGAAGGCTCTGATTGGTCAGCTCATCATCTTCAACCAGATCCTGGGAGAGCTGCGGCAGGACATCAGAGAACAGGTGAGGTCCGGTAGGACAGGACATCAGAGAACAGGTGAGGACAGGTGGGGCAGGACGACAGGGAACAGGTGTGATGGGGCAGGGGGACAGGTGAGACAGGGCATCAGGAAACAGGTGGGACAGGATGTCTTAGAACAGGTGTGATGGGGCAGGGGGACAGGTGACAAAAGCTAAATGGACCAGGAGGACAGGTGAGGCAGGGCATCAGCGAACAGGTTTGGACAGGTGGGACAAGATGTCAGAGAACAGGTGGGACAGTATGTCTTAGAACAGGTGTAATAGGGCAGGGGGACAGGTGACAAAAGTTAAATTGACCAGGAGGACAGGACAGGGCATCACAGAACAGATGAGGACAGGTGGGACAGGACATTAGAGAACAGGTGAGGACAGGTGGGACAGGACATCAGAGAACAGGTGGGACAGTATGTCTTAGAACAGGTGTGATGGGGCAGGGGGACAGGTGACAAAAGTTAAATGGACCACGAGGACAGGTGAGACAGGGGGAAAAGTCAGACAGCAGGACTGGGGAGTCAAAGGGATCTGAACTGAGGACTTTGTCTCTCTTCGTCTTCAGGTGAAGGAGATGTCTCTGATCAGGAACACCATCCTGGAGTGTCAGGTTTGTGGTGAGTCAGCAGGTCTCTGTCCTCTTCACAGGATGTCTGAGGGTCAGATCTGAGGACCTAATTGAAGCCGGCCTCGGTCTGTCTCTTTGTCCATCTGCAGGTTTCCATGAGCCTCGGTCCCGCTGCTCTCCCAACCCGTGCTACAAAGGTGTGTCCTGTGTGGACAGTCTGCAGTACCCTGGATACACCTGTGGTCCATGTCCACCTGGAACCACCGGGAACGGGACACACTGCAAGGACATTGATGAGGTACTGACCTGAGGACATAAAACACATCAGTGTCCACCACGTCCTGTAACGGTCCTGATGTTTGTCCGCAGTGCGAGCTGCAGCCCTGTTACTCTCCTGAAGCCTGCCTGAACACGATGGGGGGGTTCAGCTGTAAACCCTGTCCTCCAGGACTATGGGGGGCGCCACTGGCTGGAACTGGCCTGGACTACGTCAAGTCCAACAAACAGGTCAAACACATGATCGACGTTAAGAATGGACGAGGCCGTTTTACTTTTACTGCTCTTCAGAGCTTAAGCCAAAAACTGAATGATGTTTTTAGTTTTTATTTAGTCTTGTTTGTTTCCATAAAGGGGAGGAGCTTAAAAATGAGGGCTATAGGAGCCGCTTGTTGTTTGTGGCTTCAGCTTCCACTTTCCGGACTTCTCTCTATTTCTCATAGCTCTCAACACACACAGGAAGTTTCTAACTGAACCAAGTGACGTGATTAGAGCTGTTTGAGTTAATGCTCAACAACCACTGGACCATTCAGAACTACACACAACAGCTGCAGTAATGGGGCACAAAAAGAATAAAGAACAGCCCTAACATAAAAACAAATAAAGCAACATCAAATAGAATAAAATAAAATAAAGAGCTGTGTTTTTATTAAACGTTGCTGTAAAAGGAGTCCTGGATAATCTCAGTCATTTGGAAACGTTCTTACCTTCACTTATAAAACAAACAGATGTTTATAGTCAGTAAAGTTCTGCTGGATCATTTGAATTCTGTCTCTGTTTTTCAGGAGTGTGTGGACGTCGACGAGTGTATCGATCTTCCTGACGCCTGCGTGTCAAACTCCGTCTGCATCAACACCGTGGTGAGTCCATCTTGTTTCACATCTGGTCAGGCTGCATGTGAGCTCTGTGCTCGTAGGAGAAAACAAGCGCTCTAAAGCTGAAACTGATTGATTTAAAACTCTAACATCAATCTGGAGTCCAGCTTGAGTAAAAGTGGGAAACTGCTCCCCCTGGTGGACCGGAGGCTGTAACGACGCTGCATCATCTCTTCCAGGGTTCGTACAAATGTGGAGGCTGCAAACCTGGTTTCCTTGGCAACCAAACATCAGGCTGCTTCCCCAGGAAGTCGTGCTCTGCGTTGACCTTTAACCCCTGTGACAGCAACGCCCACTGCACCATGGAGAGGAACGGGGAGGTTTCCTGCAGGGTGAGGACACTTTCAGAGGCTCCACCTGTTGACGCCTGTTTTTATCTAAAACAACAAAACGAGTCAAAGTCAAAAACTGCCTTCAGCTTTTATAACGTGACGCGCTCACGGTTTTCTTGTTTATTGTTTCTGACAGTTTCAGTTACTTTCAGGAATCAGAATATTATATAACTTTAGGTTCTCCAGCTTTTTAAGAGTTTTTGAAACATTTACCTAATCTATTTCTTCACCTTGAAATGCACGAGACTCCTTCAAATTCTTTAAAATGTCTGTTTGAAACCTCAGAGTACCGGCTCCATTTATGTCCCTTTATACTTATTTTTGTCTTTTTATTGACGTCTGTAAAATCAGCTGCATTGGATTTCAGGTAAATGTTGCTACAGTATTTGTGTTTGGATTACATATTTTTTATCTTATTTTAGATTTTTAGCAAAACCTTTAACCTCTATTCTTTCACTTGTTGTAATTTCCCTCGGGTCTGAGCTCGGGTCTGAGCCGTTTCAAGGCCTGTACAGTTTGAGAGAAACTTGTAAACTTTGCATTTTTCAGGCCTTTTATTTGAGTAAAAACAGTAGTGTGTCGTCTGTGTACTGAATGACAACAGTCAGTGTGACGTTCTGTGTTTTCAGTGTAACGTGGGCTGGGCTGGAAATGGACACACGTGTGGGATGGACACGGACATCGATGGTTACCCGGACCGGTCTCTGCCTTGTTTGGACAACAACAAACACTGTAAACAGGTCCGATATCCTGAGTCTCCAAATTCAAATCACCGTGTCCTGGAAACGTGGTTTTAGTCGACTTGTTCTGCGTAAATTGTGTTTGATACCTCACGTCGTCTTCTTCATTATTTTGTGTTTGTCCATCAGGACAACTGTGTCCTCACCCCAAACTCCGGCCAGGAGGATGCAGACAATGACGGGATCGGAGACCAGTGTGACGAGGATGCAGATGGAGACGGCATCAAGAACGTGGAGGTTAGAGATCGATTGTGTTGTTGCCGTGGTGACGAGTGTCCCAGGCCTCATGCGATCATGTGACGTGTCCTCCTGTCTCGCAGGACAACTGCCGGTTAGTCCCCAACAAAGACCAGCAAAACTCAGACAGCGACTCGTTCGGGGACTCGTGCGATAACTGTCCCACCATGTCCAACAGCGACCAGAAAGACACGGACAACAACGGACAGGGAGACGCCTGCGACCAGGACATTGACGGAGACGGTGAGACGTAAACCAGGGATTCTGATCCAAATGATTTACTACTGTTTTCAGCGTGGGGTGATGAGAATTTCAACATTTTGATTAGAAATATTTGGTCATGTGTTGTTTCCTCAAAGGTTGAAATAAAATAGAAGTATTTACGTACAAAAAAAGGTTTAATTTAAACATTTAATCAGTTTATTTTGTTTGTACACGACAGCCTGACCATGTCGTCAGCACCATGTGTTGTATTTTTGTCCCTGAGAGAGAACTCCACCAACCTCCAGAGGTTTCACGTCTGCACGCAGATAAAAACTGAATAAACTCGGTAAACTACAGTAAAACAGGAGAACATGAACAGAAACATCTGGTCCACGTGATGTTGGTGCAGGTCTGATGGGATCAAACCTCACCTGAAGGTAGACTTTAGAAAAAATACTTTGTATAAATCATTATATGTGTTACTGGAGGTGGCACGGTGGTGAAGTGGTGAAGTTTACATGTTCCCACTGTGCACTCTGTGTTTCCACCAGTTCCCTCCCACAGACTCCAACCTCTGTGTTAGGGTCAGTGGTGGCTCTTAATTGTCTCTAGATGTGAGGATGTCCCATGTGTGTCTTTTTATACCAGTATGTCTTTATATATGTGTCCCTGTGATGGACTGGAGATCTGCCCAGTGTCCTCCATCTCTCACGGTGGCTGCTGGACAAACAACACTATGGATGGATGGATAAGTGATAAAGAAAAGAAAGAAGTCTGATTACTTCTGGGTCAGCACTTTGTGAAACTAACACCTGATTTGTAAATTTAAGACACAAACGCCTTTACTGCCCTGTGCAGACACAGAGCAGAACTACAGCAGCTGCAAAGGAATAAAACTTGTATCTTTAATTCTTATCAGGCTATTTTTTAAATTTAAAATGTGTCTTTGCTTACAGACACCAAAGGACAGCTAAGACCAGGAAACCTGTTCCTGCCTGATTATCAGAAATGTTCTCCTTTGTTCAGGTATTCCCAACGTTCTGGACAACTGTCCAAAGGTCCCGAACCCGATGCAGACGGACAGAGACAGGGACGGCGTCGGGGACGCCTGCGACAGCTGTCCTGAACTCAGCAACCCCATGCAGGTGGGACGAGCCCGATCCACGTGACCGGTTCTGTTCAACTTCAGTTATCTTTAAGAGACATGAAGCATAAATCAGTTGTTAGAATAAAAATGATCCCAGGGCCTTTTCGGCTTTGATGAGACCAACATGTGGCTGCGTCTCGGACCGGTCCCTGATGTCAGAACCAACGCCCGGTAGGTCAAAGGTCACAGGGTTTCTGCCTCTCTCTTTCAGACGGACGTGGACAACGACCTGGTGGGAGACATTTGTGACACAAACCAGGACACGTATGTACCCCCAGAACCTGAGTCTTGACCCAAACCAGAACCACAGAAAATCAGGCTGACCCATCAGAGTCTACTTTAGGAAAGGCTCTAATAAAATCTGGAGAACGGACCTCGTCACCTGGTTCTGCTGAGGTCCAAACACGTCAGCAAGCGAAACTTAGTTTAGATAAAACAGCTTTTAACACAAAGTTTTACCATTTTGCCACAAATAAAAACGATTGTAGCGTCGTGGGATGTTCTAAAGTGTTCTGGTCCTCTGCAGGGACGGAGACGGACACCAGGACACCCGGGACAACTGTCCCGACATCCCCAACAGCTCCCAGCTGGACTCGGACAACGACGGCCTCGGCGACGACTGTGACCACGACGACGACAACGACGGCGTCCTCGACGACTTCGACAACTGCAGACTGATCATCAACCCGAACCAGAAGGACTCAGATGGTATTTTTGTGTTTATGTCCCAAGAAAACAATATACCGGCCATTTTTTTTTTGTTCCTCCCTGACCCTCTCCCCCGTCTTGTCTCCTTCTGTGTGTCCTCAGCCAACGGCGTTGGGGACGTCTGTGAGAACGATTTCGATAACGACGCTGTGATGGATCAGGTGGACGTGTGTCCGGAAAGCGCTGAGGTCACACTCACGGACTTCAGGGCCTATCAGACCGTGATCCTGGACCCTGAGGGCGACGCCCAGATCGATCCAAACTGGGTGGTTCTGAACCAGGTGACAGACGGAGCTCCCCGTCAGAGTAAAACCGAACGCCTGTGTCTCTGAGACGTCTTAGCAGAGACACCTGTAAACACTTCAGATTGGATCCGCGATGTCGTTTGTGCCCTGAATATTTTCCACAGAAGAAGAATTCAAAGACCAAACAAGCAGCTAATGATAAAAATGAACTTATTTCTGGTTCCAGGGAATGGAGATCGTCCAGACGATGAACAGTGATCCTGGTTTGGCCATTGGTGCGTTGTTCTTGTTAAACCTCGTTAATAATCAGAACCAGTTCTGGTCTGGTTCTGACTGTGCCGTGTGCCTGCAGGCTACACGGCGTTTAACGGCGTGGACTTCGAGGGAACGTTCCACGTCAACACGGTGACGGACGACGATTACGCCGGCTTCGTCTTCGGCTACCAGGACTCGTCCAGCTTCTACGTGGTGATGTGGAAGCAGACGGAGCAGGCGTACTGGCAGAACCTCCCCTTCAGAGCCACGGCCCAGCCCGCCCTGCAGCTCAAGGTTCTGTCTCGGTTCAGTTCGGGTCTCCTTCACGTCTCAGAACCGTTAGCAGCAGCACCGCAGTGAATAACACGACGTCTGCAGGAAGCATCCAGAAACTGTGACGAGAAAAACACTGGTGTGAATCCTGAACCGTCAGAAGTCCAGTTGGAACTGAATTCATTGTTTGGTCCCGCAGGTGGTGAAGTCCAGAACCGGACCGGGTGAGTTTCTGAGGAACGCTCTGTGGCACACCGGAGACACGCCCGGAGAGGTGAAGCTGCTCTGGAAAGACCCGCGAAACACCGGCTGGAAGGACAAAACCTCATACCGCTGGCAGCTCAGCCACCGGCCACAGGTGGGGTACATCAGGTAAGGCCAGAACCAGAACTGACACAAGATCTGCAGGTGGGTTAGATCCTGTCCAGACTCTCCCTCTCCTCACCCTGACATCCTGTTCTGAGCCCAGAAATATGGAAATATGGAGGATGTAGATCCTGAATCATCCAGGACTGCAATATTTTATAGAGCTCTGAAGGTCTCTGTCCCGTCCTGTGGGACTCTGTAGGACGTTGCAATACGTCATCACTGACACTGTAAGAATCTGTGAGAATCTGTGTCTCTGTAGTACTCTGAAAGATTTTACAGGACTCTGTAGGTCTCTGTACTATCAAGTCTTCCTGTACATCAGTATTGTACAGGACAGATCCTGAAGTATTTAGTTGTCTCTGTCACAGCCTGCAGTTTTCTGATTGAATATGTAGGACTCTATAGTACCCTGAAGTTCTCTGTGGTATATTTAGTCCTCTATAGTACCCTGTTTTCCTGTCTCTCAGTGATATACAGGACAGATCCTGCAGTATTTGGTCCACTGACTCTGTCTCAACCTGCAGTATCCTGTAGTACCCTGTAATGTTCTGTAGTATTATGAAGTATCCTGTAATACCCTGCTGTGTCCTGTAGTATCCTGTCTGTAGTATAACTGTAGTAACCTGCAGTCCTTTAGTATCCCTGTAGTGGCCTGTAGTATCCTGTCTGTAGTAACCCTGTAGTATCTTGTAGTGTCCAGTAGTATCCTGTCTGTAAATCACTGTATTACCCTGTAGTATCCTGCTGTGTCCTGTAGTATCCTGTCTGTAGTATAACTGTAGTAACCTGCAGTCCTTTAGTATGCCTGTAGTAGCCTGTAGTATCCTGTCTGTAGTAACACTGTAGTATCTTGTAGTGTCCTGTAGAACCCCGTAGTATCTTGTAATGTCCTGTAATACCCTGCAGTGCCCTGTAATATCCTGTCTGTAGTATCCCCGTAGTACCCTGTAGCATCCTGCTGTGTCTTGTAGTATCCGGTTTGTGTCTTGTATCCTGTCTGTAGTATAACTGTAGTAACCCGCAGTCCTTTAGTATCCCTGTAGTAGCCTGTAGTATCCTGTCTGTAGTAACCCTGTAGTATCTTGTAGTGTCCTTAGTATCCTGTCTGTTATATCACTGTATTATCCTGCAGTATCCTGCTGTGTCCTGTAGTATACTGTCTGTAGTATAACTGTAGTAACCTGCAGCCCTTTAGTATCCCTGTAATAGCCTGTAGTATCCTGTCTGTAGTAACCCTGTAGTATCTTGTAGTGTCCTGTAATACCCTGCAGTGTCCTGTAGTATCCTGTCTGTAATATCACTGTATTACCCTGTAGTATCCTGCTGTGTCCTGTAGTATCCCGTCTCTAGTATCCCTTTAGTAACCTGTAGTGTCCTGTACTACTCTTTGTGTCGTGTAGTATCCAGGAGAACGTCAGGATCAGTACTACACTGAGATCCTGTCTGTAGTATCCCTGTTGTGTCTTGTACCATCTTGTAGTACCTTGCTGTGTCCTGTAGTATCCTGTACTACACTGTAGGATCCTGTACAACCCTGTAGGATCCGGTCTGTAGTATCCTGTAGTACTAAGTCACTGTACAGGACAGATCCTGCAGTATTTGGTCCCCAGGCTCCATCTTGTCCTGTAGATGTCTCCAGCTCTCGTCCGTCTTTTCTTTTTGTTGCATTCTTTCTCTCTGAAACTCCTTTGTGGACCCGGGGCCCCCCGGTCCTCCATTGTACCCGTCTCCATGACGACCGCAGCTCTGGCATGAATCCGCCTCGGCAGCCGTTGATATGCAGATTAGACCAAGAGGCAAATACCTGCTGAGGTTCTGCTCTGGAACCCAGGTCAAAACCAGAACTGAAGCTTTTAAGGGGATTTGTTTCCATCAGTTTATTTAAAAACAGAACCTGCTGCTGTTAATCCAGGATTTATTATGATGGTTCTGAAGGTTCTGAAGGTTCTGGGAGCAGCAGCAGATCAGAACAGACATTTTTCAGTTGGCCTGAAGGTTCATCTGGAGTTTAGCTGCTGAGGAGGTGCAGACTCAGTCTGGATCTTTGGTTCCAGCTTTCTAAAATAAATAAATAAAAACACCTTCAATCCGTTAGTCAGGGAGTGACAGATAGGTGTGTGGTTACCATGGTGATCACAAAGAGCTCAGTGTTCTTATCCTGTTGCATCTTTCCTGACCTCAGACTGTTCGGGTATGTTGGAGGGTTTTTTTAATCCCAGTCTTCAGAATCTCGTGGTGCAGTTTGGGGCTTTCCTGGTTCTAACAGGAGTTTGGTTTCGGACCCCGATCCGTCTCTGGTGGTCTCGGTTCCTCAGGGTGAAGCTGTTCGAGGGAACAGACATGGTGGCGGACTCTGAAGTGGTCGTCGACACGACGATGAGAGGAGGAAGACTCGGGGTCTTCTGCTTCTCCCAGGAGAACATCATCTGGTCCAACCTGCGGTACCGATGCAACGGTACGACGGCACCAGCCGGTTCTGCTGCACAAAGATTCATCAAAACTGAAACTAAAAGTTTTTTTTTTTTTTTTTTTTTTCCAGACACGGTGCCCGACGACTTCAAGACTCATCGGAAACAAGTCGTGATGCACATTCAGGTCTGAGACGACAAACGGAACCAGAACCCTGAAGTCTGTCGGAGCTCCTGTGGAGAAGCTTTAGTGTGTGTGTGTGTGTGTGTGTGTGTGTGCGTGTGCGTGTGCGTGCGTGCGCTCAGAGAATCAGAAAACATGATTTCAGCTCAGATCCTTTGGTTCCGTTCACTTCGGACCTCCAGCAAGTCATAATTTTGCAGCTCCGGTCATTTCGTACCCGGACTTTCTGGAATCATAAAGCAGGGGTCTGCCTCGACCTGTGTCGTACCCTCCTCAGCCTCAGAGTTCATCCAGCTCACTTTGGAAATGCAGATCAGCAGATTTGGACCTGGTTAGAACCAGAACATTGTTGTTCTGGATAATCCCAGACAGAAGAAGTCCAAAGATTGGATTAAATCAGACGTAAAGCTGCTAAAAGAAAGATTCTGTTTGTCTGAAGAACGCCTGACGTGATCCGGACTCCTCACCTGGGACCAGTTTACGCACCGAGTCAGAACATGAACTCGTGTACGGATCGGGTCACGTGTCCCTCCATGTCATCACTTCCTGTTTATATTGTTACAATTACAGCAAATCGAACTCGGACACCTGCAGTGCATGCTGGGATACATTCACACGGTCTGTGCACCGTTTGGTGGAGGTCCGAACTGAGCGGCGCCTGTCTGCTGGGCTCTCACAGGTTCTACTTCAGTCTTTAAATGGTTCTGAGAGGCTTGGAGGAAAACGACCCAAACAGAACCTGCAGCTTTATTTCAGCCCAGAAAACAGAAAAAAAGTATTTAAAGTTTTATAAACAGATTTTATTTTCTGAGAGTTAGAATCTGGTCTTCCAACACGTCTGCAGAGCAGCTGCAGCCGAGGTCGGCTCAGAGCCGAACACGGATCATTTTAGCTCCAAACAGCCGGAACTCAAGAGGTTCTGTCCAACAGAACTTTACTGTACCGTCCTGTCCGGCTCCAGAAACCAAACTTTGTGTTCTTGTGGTCAGAACATCATCAGACGTTCAGGAGCAGAAACAAACAAACATAAATAAATAAATCGGTCTTGTGTGAGATGTTTACTCACCCTTCATTTTCAGATTCTGGTGGAAATGGTTTGAAAAACTGTTTCAGAACCGAACTCCCAGAACAAGTTCTGTTTTTCAGAGAAATATTTAAAAACACCAGTTTGTGTTAAAATGATCTGAGCTTCATCTGACGATCACAGCAGGAGTTTGTTTTTATAGTTACACTTATTTACAGCTCTTATTTTTATTCTGTCATGTTTTTTGGATCCGAAACTAATAAAAACAGACTGGAATCAAACAAAACGCTCCATTCCTGCCTAAAGATCAAATTTATCAGATGTATTTTTAAATGTTTATCTGAAATAAAATAAAAGATTTTGTGATATTGGTATCATTTCTCTTAAAACCCAAAATAATCTGTGACACAAATTCAGTTCTCTCCTTTTCAAAAAGACAAAAACTAAACAAACAAACAAACAACAATAATGTTCAGCTCGTTACCTTGCAGTGGTTCAGATTAATTCCTGCAGCAATTCAGATTAATTCCTGCAGCAGTTCATATTAATTCCTGCAGTGGTTCAGATTAATTCCTGCAGTGGTTCAGATTAATTCCTGCAGCGGTTCAGATTAATTCTTGCAGCAGTTCAGATGAATTCCAGCAGCGGTTCAGACTAATTCCTGCACTAGTTCAGATTAATTCCTGCAGCAGTTCATATTAATTCCTGCAGCGGTTCAGACTAATTCCTGCACTAGTTCAGATTAATTCCTGCAGCGTCCTGCAGCAGTTCAGATTAATTCCTGCACCAGTTCAGATTAATTCCTGCACCAGTTCAGATTAATTCGTGCAGCGGTTCAGATTAATTCTTGCAGCAGTTCATATTAATTCCAGCAGCGGCTCAGATTAATTCCTGCAGCAGTTCATATTAATTCCTGCAGCGGTTCAGATTAATTCCTGCAGTGGTTCAGATTAATTCCTGCAGTGATTCAGATTAATTCCTGAAGAGGTTCAGATTAATTCATGCAGCTGTTCAGATTAATTTCTGTGTAGAGGTTCACATTAAATCCTGCAGCGGTTCAGATTGTCATTCTCCAGTAGTTCAAAGTAAATCCTCTAATGGTTCAGATTAATTCCTGCAGCAGTTCAGATTAATTCCTGCAGTGATTCAGATTAATTCCTGCAGAGGTTCAGATTAATTCCTGCAGTGGTTCAGATTAATTCCTGCAGCAGTTCAGATTAATTCATGCAGTAGTTCAGATTAAATCCTGCAGTGGTTCAGATTAATTCCTGCAGCAGTTCAGATTAATTCATGCAGCTGTTCAGATTAATTCTTGCGGCGGTTCAGATTAATTCATGCAGCAGTTCAGGATAAATCCTGCAACTGTTCAGATCATCATCTTGTAGTGGTTCAGATTAAATCCTCTAATGGTTCAGATTAAATCCTGCAGCTGTTCAGATTAATTCCTGCAGAGGTTCACATTAAATCCTGCAGTGGTTCAGTTTTTCATTCTCCAGTAGTTCGAAGTAAATCCTCTAATGGTTCAGATTAAATCCTGCAGCGGTTCAGATTAATTTATGCAGCTGTTCAGATTAATTCTTGCAGCGGTTCAGATTAATTCATGTAGCTGTTCAGATTAATTCATACAGCAGTTCAGAATAAATCCTGCAAATGTTCAGCTCATCATCTTGTAGTGGTTCAGATTAAATCCTCTAATGGTTCAGATCAAATCCTGCAGCGGTTCAGATTAATTCCTGCAGCGGTTCAAATTAAATCCTGCAGTGCTTCAGTCTAAATGTTGTAGTGGTTCAGATTAAATGGTCTGTACTTATATAGCACCTTTCTATCTTATCAAGATACTCAAAACTCACAACACAATCTGTGCCTCATTTACCTCCACACACACACACACAGCACTCTACTAGATCTGAACAAGGACTAATCTGAATCTGTAGACTAGTCAGAGCTTTAGATCACATTCATACACCGATGGGACGCACATCAGAGGCAATGAGGGGTTCAGTGTCTCAAGGGATACTTCAACATGTTGGTGGAATCGAACCCCTATCTCTCCCCTTGGAGGACAACCGCTCTAACCACTCAGCCACAGCTGCCGATTAAATCCTGCAGCGGTTTGGATTAATTCCTGCAGAGGTTCAGGTCAGGTTTGGTTTATTTGTCATATGCAAAATCAACACAGGGTCAACAATGAAATGAAATGCTCAGGACGAGAAGAACCGCCTCGACTCACCAAAAAAACAAATACCAACGCATGCAACAACAATACAAAAACAAGGCCCATAAAGTGAAAAAGAAATACATCCACAGCAGCATGGTCCTATTAGCAGAGTGGTTCTGTTGGCAGGGAGTCAGAATAAATCCCAAAGTGGTTTAGATTAAATTCTGAAGCAGTTCAGATTAAATCCTGAAGTGCTTCAATCTAAATCCTGCAGTGGCTCAGTTTAATTCCTGCAGGGGTTCAGAAAAGTTTCTGCTTCATCAGGCTAGAAGACATAAACTTACCTTTAACTCTGCTGGACTTTGATTCTGAGCTGCGACCTTCCTGGAGGGGGGCCTTGGGGGGGTTGTGACCCCTGGGCCGGGGAGGCCGGGACGAGTGCAATATTGGAGGGGACGTGTCAACAGTGCACCACATCCCGGACCTGCCCGACCCCGGGAGGCTCTGGACCACTCACCCTGGAACAGTTCAGAGGACTTTAAACCACAGACTAAAAGAAACAGAACTTACATCAGCTAAAGTGACTTCAGCTGAAAACCAGATTTAACTGAACCCACTCAAACCTGAACTTAAAGGGACATTTAGAAGATTTTAAAATGGGATTCTGTGAAAGGTTACAGAGTAAGTATCTTACCTGTTGTGACTTTGAACGAGTCAGTTTAGAAAAATAAACTTTATTTTTGACTGAACTGATG
>JARVGQ010001306.1:5014440-5029547 GCA_031762355.1 Hypsolebias martinsi | reverse complement strand
AAACGAACATAGTTGAATGATAAAAGATATTTATGTTGTGCCACTTTCTGCAAAGTTCATAAATCATGTCACAGACGATTTAAGATTGGAGGCCTTGAAGTGCCCAAAAATCAATGAGTGGTGGCATGTTTTTTTAATTTAAAAGTTTGGAACCCTCAAAGTGCCAACATCACTCACTAAAAGAGCTTTGAAGGGAACACAAGAGTCACGTTCTGCTCTCACTAAAAGTATGGAAGCCCTAAGATAGATTTATTTTATCTTACAGGCAGAATCAACTGATTTTGAAAAGAACTCAAAGGCTCGGCACGTTTTAGTTTTACAACATTTCACATCTTATTTCAATGTTTCCGTGAGCAACAGTGGTTATTATGTTCGTTGAAATGGTAAAAATCTGATGATTTTATTTCTTGCTGAGTTAATTTGAACTCTGACATTTGGAAGTGAAGCGTTCGAATCTTTAAAACCTGAAACAAACTGAAGGGGCCCTCCAGCTGCGTTCAGAAACAAGACATTTTAAATGATGCCAGTCGGAAGAATCTTGCTTGTTTGTTGTTGTTTAAAACTGAAATGCTCCTCTGGAACTCCACAAAAATAAAAAGTCAACGTATACACAGAAGACCATCTTTCATAGAAGATCATCTTTCACAGATACGGTTACAGGTGAGTGACTTTTGTTTGTTCTTTTCCGTGTGAAAACAAATTTCTTTGTAAGTTATTAATGAGAAGCTATTTTCTATCGTTTGGACACAACTCTGCTTCATTTGGTTTGAGTTTAGCAGCGTTTCATCATAAAAGTCCAGTTTGAAACATAAATAAATGTGTTAACGCTCAGTATGTTTTAGGCATGACTCTCAGCTACTACCACACCAGACTTTAGCTGAACATCTGTAAAACTGACTGAGTTAGGACCGTTTTTTGTGGTGGTTTCGTTGAGACAGGTGATGAAGAGGATTGGATCGTTAGTTTAAACTTCAGAGGGAAAAATCTGTGATTTAAATAAATATTTCAGGAACATGTGAGAGTTTGATTCTGACTGTCCTGTTGTGGTTTCAGAAATGTCGGTCCGAATTCCCGAATACCGCTTACTTCCTCTCTGGCTCTCTGCGCCTCAGACAAGCATGGATGGTTTGGTGTCAGCCTTGTGGTACCGGATCTTCCCGGAGCGGCGCTTCTTTGGGCCGAACCACAAGCTGGATCGGGTCTTTGCCCAGATGCACCAACAGCCCGGGCTGGCGGCGCTGCAGATCTGCCCGTTGTACTTCGACCAGGTGACCTACAACCTTCCAACGGCGACCCGAGGGTGAGCGCTGAAATGTTCAAACTGCCGCCGACCTTTGACCTTTGCGGTGCAGCTCTATAACTCCTGTCTGTGGTTTTAAAGCGAGAGCTACAGTCTCGGTCTGCGCTGCTTTGACTCCTGGGCGAATTTACGGACGGGGAAAGAGAGAACGGTGGCGCAGCGTCTGCACCACGGCGCCTACGAGGATTATCGACCAAACACCGGGATCTACCTGAGCAAACTTTGTAAACTTCACGACCTGCACACCAGCGGAAGCATAAACAAGCAAAAATTCCTCTTCCTGATGTACGGCTACAAGGACTGACCAATTGCTTTCAAATTAATAAATATTTTACTAACAGACCAAAACACTGGTCAGATTCTAATCTGAAGTTTTTATACTCAAAGGTTTCATCAGGATAAAAATGATCTGGCTTTTATCGGGTCCTAAAGGGTCCGTTTGTTGCTCTGGAGCATACAGGTGTGAGTTAACACAACACCAAGATGGAACGACATCAGCAATGAAGCAATGGAAATAGAGAAAAAGATCAAAACTATTTTGTTGGAAAGATATATATAACTGCTTAATGTCTATTTTGTTATTATGAAATTTTGATGAGTTATGTATTTTGCTTTATTAACTATAAGAATGATTATGTTTAAATTGATAGTTTGAATTGATTTTGTTCAAGAGGGAGCAGATATAAGAAATTTTCTTCTTCTGCTTCCTTTCATTTTATATTTGTTTTTTAAAATTTTTGAAATTGTATTTGTGTTTTTATTGGAAATAAAATGAAATGAATAAATAAATAAATAAATGGTTGCTGCCTGTCAGTCTGGGAAGGGTCAAAGGTCATTTGGAGTCCATCGTTCTACGGAGAAAAAAAATTATTCACAAGTGGCAAACATTTAAGAGAGGTGACAATTCACCCTGAAGGTCAGACCATGCAATGTTATGAGAAACAAGCTTCACCTCAGACTCTACAGGCCTCAGTAGTAGGTTAAAGGTCAAAGGTTACACAGGACAAATAAAAACGGACTGAATTTAAGGCCTAACGTGAATCTATGGAAAGTTTTTACAAAGATTTAGAAATTTATTTTATTTTTTTCACCTACGAGTTCATTTGGTCAAATTTCAGCATCTCAGTGAAACTGACTGAAACCGTTTGTTAACGATGATCAGCTGTGGCGTCCATCTTGAATAGATTCTCTCCAAAATGTATTTGATTTTATTTGTTTCATTCAAATCCAGTGGCTCACAAGATATTTTGCTAACAGACAGTCAAAGGCATTAGCGCCTGGAAGGAAACCAGCACAAACTCGGGGCGGAACAGTCGCAGCTTCGTTTGGTGACAGGCGTCAGAAGAAGGCGCGGAGTCGTCGGCATCGCAGGTGAGCATGCAGCTGTCAGCGGAGACAGGCGGGCGTGAAGCTGCGGTGAATAGCGAGGAACACGGTGGTTCTGGAAACATCCTGCTGGCTAATCCCTGCTCAACTTGCATGTTTTTCTTGAGAACCGGAAAAGTGAGAAATTGTTTCTGAGAAAACCCCGGAGAAGAGTCAGGTGAGTCGGTGAAGTTTGTTTTAGCTGAGCGTGCGCTTTCACCTGTCAGGTGGGTTTAACCTCTTTAGAAGTTCCTTCACTCTTAACACAACAAGCGTGAAAACCTCAATTAAATGCTAAAATTATTATTAGTATCTTCCATAAACCAGTCAGTGTTTTAGAGGAAACTCAGCCTGAAAGAAAAAAATTAAATCATTTGCTTGAGCTCCTCGAGGGCCTGCAGCTAAAACCAAAACTGCAGAACTTATTTTTAACAAGATGTTTCGTTTATGGCAGTTATGGAAAAATAACTGAACGAGGAAATGAAAGACATCCAGCCCACCAGAACCAGAAAACAAAACTTTTTATATTTTCAGTTAAACTTTCATGAGTTGGTTGCTGGTCACACGTTTTTTACTTGTACTGCTCCAGATGGTCCACCGAGCTGCTGCGGTCCGGTCCACGGCTCTGATTCTTCAGCCTGCGTGCACGTGGATCTGCTGTTTCGTCAATACTTTAGTCGTGCACAACACGAGTGTGCGTTTGGTCTTTACATCTACAGTAAAATGACTTTGTTTGGGACGAGATGAGAGACTCCACAGCAACGTCCAACAACAGGCGCACCTCTTCAGGTAAGTTCAGCCCATCTGGCAGCGTCTCTCAGACGTAGGAGGATCCAACAATGTTCAGTCCGGTCATCTGGACAGTTTTTTTTTTTAGACATTTTACCCTTCATCCAAAGGGCTTCATCAATCTGAGGAGTTACAAACCGTTTCCCCACTAAGCAGTGCACCCCTTTAGTTTTTTTTTTTTACCTGGACGATTGTGCATGAACTTTGATGTTTTGAACCATTTTGGCTGTGGCTGCCTGGGAGGAGTCGACAGGGGAGAGGCCGGCCCCCAGAAACCATCTTATCGCCAGCAAACTGGTTGGTGCACTATAGTAGTGTACTGCTTGGTGGGGAAACAGTTTGTTTGTGACTCCTCAGACTGATGAAGGGTAAAACGTCTCAACAAAAAAAAAAGAAACTGTCCAGAAATCTGACTGAACATTGTAGGATTTTTTTTTTTACCTGGATGATTGAGCACGAACCTTGAAATTAAAGATAGTTAAAACAATAAATAAAAAAAAACATAACTGAAAGGAATGTACAGTAGTTTGTTTTTGTATAAATATGAGCTGAGAAAACGCCCTGTATTTATAGTTAAAACATGGAATACTTGTTTCTGAGCCATTTAAATTTGGGGAAACTGGAAACACGAAGGACAAGTTCAGCTCATGATCTGCTGAATGTCAAGTTTTCAACTCTACAACCAAATTCATGGAGCTAAACTACTATTTCCTGTCCACCTACAAGTTCTCTGTGCCACGTAGTTTAAACTTTGGGTTGTTTGTCGACACACCCTCTGGGTTCAGGAGCCTTAAAGACAAATGACCATGTTCAGGTTCAGGGACTGAAACTGAGAGAACAAGCAGTCAGAGTCTAAAGAAACTCCTGATTAAAAAAAAAAAATAAAAATTTGAAAAGTTTGGCTGCTTGGAAAGAAAATAAAAAAAAATAATAAAAAGAGGACTGGGTCAGTTTAGTTCACTCAAATCCATTATTATTAACGCCCAGCCTATATTTGGTCTTAATGTTTCACTTCCTCCCAGCTGGACCAGTTTCTGATCACTGCTTCAACAGAAACATAAAAAGTAACTTTACACTATTTTACAGCCAGACCAACAGCTGAGGCAGTAAAATGATCTTAAATGATTATTTCATCCATAAAACCCGTTGATGAGTTTTTCAGTCAGAGCCTGAGTTTAAAGAGCCAGTTTTATGTCTTTGTCTAAAGGCAGAAAAACAATAAAGTTTTGTTTTATTTTATGGAAAACTTGTTTATTGGGTGTATTTTTGTTGGGCGAGCACACACAGATACAAATGTTCGAGACCAGATATTTATGGAAACCAGCAGAGCGTCTGTAAAAAAAAAAGCCAAAACAAACACTTTCTTCATGGTGGTGAGTCGGCTCGAGGCCGAGACTGACCCGACCCGTTAGACTCGGCTCTGCAGTGGGTAAATTTAGTCCAAAAGAAGAAACTAATCAATGCAGGTTGCAGATCCAGACAGAAATCAACACCAGACGTGTGTCGGCTCGGCTCCGTCTACTTGTAGAACTCGTGCTTCTGCTCGTCCTTCTTGATGACGGTCTTGTAGGCCTTCTCAAAGTCCTTGGCGAGAACGATGTACCTGTTCTCACGCACGGCCAACATGCCGGCCTGAGACAGAGGAGAGAGAGAAGAGCAAAATGAGCCAGGAGTTTATTTTGAAGAGTTCTGTGAACAACTGAAGATTCAGCTCACCTCCTGGCAAATGGAGTTGATGTCGGCTCCAGAGATCTTATCGGGTCGGGCGACATCTGAACCACGGTTAAAGAGTAGAACACCAGAATCAACAAGAAACTCATACAGGTTTTACATGTCGACTCACGATGCGATTAAAGAACAAGCTGTGCTGTTAACTCATACTAAGATTAAAGGCCGACTCGTACTGCAACTAAAAGCCAACTTCAGAGGACTCCCACAACAATTAAACAAGTCTTGCTGCAATTAAAGGCCGACCTGTGCAACGATTAAAGGCTGACTCGTACTGAGACTAAACGAGTTGTACTGATATTAAAGGCCGACTGGTACCGAGATTAAAGGCCGACTGGTACAGAGATTAAAGGCAGACTCGTGCAGAGATTAAAGGCAGACTCGTGCCGAGATTAAAGGCCGACTCTCACAGCAATTAAAGGCAGACTCGTACTGAGATTAAAGGCAGAGTCGTACTGCAATAAATACCTGAATTTTATTCATATTAAAAGAGATTAAAAAATGAGATAGGAAGAATATACTGTACTCCAAATGAAACTGTGATGAAATTAATTTTGTATCTTTTGTTGCGGCTCACGTTTCTCTGATGAATCGAGTCGTTAGCGTAACAAGGTGCAAACCAGAGACGCACTGGTACCGAGATTAAAGGCAGACTCGTGCAGAGATTAAAGGCAGACTCGTGCAGAGATTAAAGGCAGACTCGTGCCGTGATTAAAGGCCGACTCGTGCCGCGATTAAAGGCAGACTCGTGCCGCGATTAAAGGCCGACTCGTGCAGAGATTAAAGGCAGACTCGTGCCGTGATTAAAGGCCGACTCGTGCCGCGATTAAAGGCCGACTCGTGCCGCAATTAAAGGCTGACTCTCACAGCAATTCAAGGCAGACTCGTACTGAGATTAAAGGCCGAGTCATACTGCAATAAATACCTGAATTTTATTCATATTAAAAGAGATTAAAAAACGAGATAGGAAGAATATACTGTACTCCAAATGAAACTGTGATGAAATTAATTTTGTATCTTTTGTTGCTGCTCACGTTTCTCTGATGAATCGAGTCGTTAGCGTAACAAGGTGCAAACCAGAGACGCACAACCTCACAGCAGATGTTCAAACAGCCACAGAAAAAGCTGAGGATCTTTTAACGACTCGGCTAAAAAAAAGCTTGATCAAAAGAAATATACTGAAAAATGAAAGAAAATTTTCATTAGAAAAAGTGTAAAATATTCAGTGAAGAACAGACCAAGACTGTGCTGAAAATAAAATCTACATTATTTTATGTTCCCCTGATTCTCTTTATCTGTTGAAACTTACCTGTTTGTTTGGGCTGATAAACTGAAGAAGCTGCAGATTAAATTAGAAAGCAGAAGAACAACAGAACAATCTGCTTCAGCTAAAACAAAATCTCTCTCCCGAGAAGTTCAAACAGGTTTTGTTGATTCAAACTGATGCTCTGTTTTCTGAGCGTGGAGACCGGTTCTGACAAAAACGAGTCCAAACAGCGCCTGAACGTGACGTCGTTAGGACAAAGGATACAGTCCTCCAGGTCGACCTCCTCAGACAAATTCATTTTACTGGTGATGGTGGAGAAAATGAGACGCTTCTGTCTGCGGTCGGGCAGCGGGAACTCAATCTTTCTGTCCAAACGGCCCGGACGGAGCAGGGCCGGGTCCAGGGTGTCAGCTCTGTTGGTGGCCATGATCACCTGAACGCAGGAGGAGGGGGTGGAGTCACGCGTCATTCAGGAGGTAAACATCTGGATGTAAACTTTTTCAAAAACACTTTATTTAAAGTAAGTTCCATTAAAGTTTACAGGAGAGAATTAAAAAATGACATTTTATGCCCATTTTGTTAGTTTGTTGTCTCCACACTTTAGTTTGAAAAAGACGTTTATTTTGTTTTTATGTTAAAATGGTTACTGCAGAAGGGCTCACTGACGTCTTATAAACCTTTTTTTTTTTTTTTTAGGCCTGTGGTACAGTCTGCTGCACCGTCCAGATAAGCGCGTCTGTCGTATCACAGGAGTCATTGGTGACGCTGCAGGGTCATGTTTTGTGTTTGACGGTGAACAGATTGTGCCGGGAGGAGATGATGGTGACTGATTCATTGTGGGAGCTGTAGACCTAAATCAGGACGTTCTGACTGGGACAGTTCCCCCAGCAGTTGGAAACGACGACGTGCTTTTTGTGGACAGTTTCAGTTTCTGGACATTTAAAAGCTTCAACCAGCCTCACAGTCTGACTGTGGATCCTGAGCAGCTGAAGAGGTTTTAGCTCTTCCTCCACGGTCCAACCCTTTAGTCCCAAATGATTCAGGGGAGGTAAACCACCAACTGGAGCCCAGAACAGGAAGTGAACGCACCGTCGCAGCTCTGTGTGCAATGTGCTCTGACTGGTTGAACAAATCATTTTCAGATTTATATCTTTCAAAAAAAAATGAGGCAGGAGATCATCTGGAAACAGAAATATGTTTCCAATCTGAAATGTTTCAACTTAGTAAACCCCCGGTGCATGCTGGGAGTTTTCTTTGTGCAAGTCTGCTGCAGTAAAAACTGCTCTGATGCCAGGAGTCCATTTAATGTTAACGGCAGCACGAGGCAGCTGGATGCTCTTTCAGCTGAGTGACGGAGCGAGTGGATCACCATCAGCTCACACCGGAGCAGTGCGGTCACACGGGAGCGTAAAGAAGCAGGCGGGCTCACCTTGACGTTGACGTTCTGATCAAAGCCGTCCATCTGATTCAGCAGCTCCAGTAAAATCCTCTGCACTTCTCTGTCAGCTGCAGAGAAAACACCAAACCGTAAATAATTCACGCCGCCGCTGCTTTTAACCATTAAAACAAACAAAAACAAAAAAAACCTGACAGGCAGTCAGCTTGTACCTCCGGTCTGAGCGTCAAATCGCTTCGTGGCGATGGCGTCGATCTCGTCGATGAAGATGATGGCGGGAGCGTTCTCCTTGGCCAGCCTGAAGACATCCCGCACCATGCGAGGACCTTCACCCAAATACTTCTGGACAAACTCCGAACCCACCACACGGATGAACGCCGCTGAGGCAGAGGGGATGAAGAGGAGTTAAAATCAAACGACTACCGGTACTCTGAATGATTCTGTTGAAACGACACAGTTTAGGTTTAATCTGGGGATTATTCAGTCTTTGGACCTGAACATTTCCAGAGGAATCTTTCTAACCCTGACCTCACTGGAACAGGAAAAGGCTCCTAAGCTTAAGGGATGAACCGGCGTTGTGGCAACAGAGTTCAACATTTTGAGAACTCCATTTGTCGCCAACATTCCCAACCCAGTGAGACCAGCTCTGTAGATCCAGCAGCTCCAGTAAAATTTGGTGAGTCACTGAGCTGGAGGAGAGTGAGTGATGTAAACTTGCAAGAAAATACATGGATTTGCCATTACAGTCTCACGGAGCTCTGGTCCCGACCACGTGAGCCCGGTTTTAGAAACTGACGGCCCATTTTAGTGTAAATGACTTGAAAACTGTTTTCTAAGTCCGGCACGTTGGTTTGGTGTCCACCTTGAATTTAACCAGTTTATTTATACAGCACCAAGTCACAACAGAAGTCGTCACAGGGCACTGAACAGAAACATTCATATATAAAAATAATAATTTAACACTATTTATCTGAGTGTTTAACACTATTTAACATTATTCACCTTGGAAACCACGTCCAAGCTTAAGATTGAATCTACTGGAGTACACTTTAGAAATTAAAGTGGGCAGATTTACATAAAGTTTTTGGGACGCTGTCCTCATTTCTTCAGCTGAATCAGTAAAAAACACTAAAAACAACAGCAACAGAAAACAGGACTTTAGCTCCAACAAGAGGATTCTTAAAGAACTGTAAGCTGAAGGTTGACGAATCTGTCGGACTTTGATGGATTCACAACCCTCCCTCTGAGCAGCTTCATGTCTCCAACAAACCATTTTGTGTGTAAACAACGTGACACACGTCTCACCTGTAGTGTGGTGGGCCACGGCCTTGGCCAACATGGTCTTCCCGCAGCCTGGAGGTCCGTACATGAGGACCCCTCTGGGTGGGTCGATACCGATCTGAGGAACAGAACAACAGATCAGTTTAAAACAAATAAATTCTCCTGGTTGGTCAATCTGTGCCACTAAAGACAAGTTATTCACGGTTTGACTACAAAGACGTTTAACTGCAGAACCTGTTCATGTTCTGCAGTTCTCATCAAACTGTCTGAAACCTAAAGGCATCAAAGGTTGCAGCACGAGACAATAAACTTGTCAAAGGCTCACGGAGATGACTTTCTGCAAGTCTGAGGATCGTTTTAAAGATTTATAAAGAGTTAGAGAAACCAGATGTGAGGTCAGAAGATCTAAACCTGTAGCTGTAACTGGGTTTCTGTGCTGGTTTTAGAATAATGTGGAAACAGCGATGAAGATGATGAAGATCTGACCTGTTTGTAGAGCTCGAAGTGAGTGAGAGGCAGCTCCACGGCCTCCCGGACCTCCTGCTTCTGGATGTCCATCCCACCGATGTCTGCGTACATCACATCGGGCTTCTGGTCTGAAAACACGGAGAGGTTGTTACTCAGAGCGCAGCAACATCAGAGCGGTCCTGTTCCTCAGAACATCACGGCGGTTCTGCTGTTGTTACGCCGGGCCGCAGGACACAGCGTACCTGACGTCAGCATCATGATGCTGCTGTCGGCCTCAGGAGGAAGGACGTCCACCAGGGCGTTGCTGTGTTTGTGGAGCGCCACCGAGGCGTTGGGCTTCAGCAGCTCGCGGTCGATGGTGCTCAGGATGCGCACGTAATAGTTGGACCCTGAAACAGAAGAAAAAACAGAAGTGAAGAACCGGACTTGTCACAGACTAAATGTTAAATAATCCAAAGCTGACAGAAGGAAATACAAATCCCGAGTTTTACTAAACGCTGAACATAAAAACATTCAGACTAACAGCTTTAATATATTTTATAGTTAAACTTTACTCTCGTTATATCATCTCACACTAAACGTTTAATGCAAAGGAGAAGTTTTTGTGTTGATGATGATCAATTTTTGTGGATTTTACATTTTATTTTTCCTAAATTCTTTGGTTTTATAGTAATATTTATTGAATTTTAGTTCACCTGCAACACTTCTATATTTCAAACTTTTGTGCAGCCCTTTGGTAGACGAGCGTTGGTTTTTAAAACTTGTTCAGCTCTGATTTAAATTTATTGAATACATGGACACACATAACAGCAGTACTGATTACCCAGAACCCGACAGTTTGTAAAATATTTTTTACTGCGTGCAAATATGACAGAAGCTTTAAAAAAAAAAAAAAAAAATCTGAGAAAATCTTAATTTAAAAACCTGAACAATGAAATTCTCCACTTTGTGACTCAGTAACAGAAGAATAAGGTTTTCTTATTAGATGAGGACAAAAATACTGTAAAAGACGTAAAATATTCCATTAGTTGTTTTTTTTAAACAAAATTCAATGCGTTCAATAGTGTTCTAGGTTTGATTAAGACGTTTTTTATGATTTCATGATATACAAAAAAAAAGAGGAGATAAAACATTTTTGAGCAAATTTATAAAATGAATATTTGTTTGTTTGCCTTTTGGGTTTCTTTTAGGAAATGTTCATCTTCCCGCAACATTTAGTCACACAGTCAAGACAAAAATAAACATGTGATCAAGCTTGAACTCGAACCCACAGAAACAGCCGAAGTGACACAAAATAGGTAAAAACAAAAAAATCTGTGGAGACTTTCGAGACGGAGAAGTTTGACAGTTTTGATCTTGGGATGTTTTTACGCTCAGGCTCATTGAATAAATCAGGTAGATAATCCGACAAGATGAAGCAGTAAACTCAGTGTCTGTCCGCACTGATTGATCCTTGATATTTATTCCTGATGCTGTTTCACTCATTTTGTTTCCCCTTAGCAGCAGATTGACTGATATTTCCTCCTAAACATCGTCTCAGATTCTACACTTGTCTGATTCCACTGTTGGAGGTCGGTCATGTGACTCAAACTTACATGTAGTTTGATTCAGTCGTTTCGTTTACACTGTTCAGACCAATGTTTTAGAATTTTGTTTAATTTCCCACTTTACAATGTGTAGCTTTAAACCTGGACTGAAGCCCAGGCCTCCTTCCCTTGCAAAAAAGATCTGTGATCTCAATGGGATTTGCCTGGTGCAATAAAGGTTAATAAGGTGAAGGTTTACCTGTGGTGGAGCCAACGATAGCAGTGTTCTGGTCCACAGCCTCCAGAAACTGGCCGATGACCAGGGGGATGCTCTGTATCCTCTTCACCTCCTCCTGAGCATGCAGGAACTCCTTCTTTAGGTTCTTCTGTTCATCTTTGATGTACTCCTCCTGCACCTCCAGGAACTCCAGCTCCTGCTGCAGTTTCTGCAAAAGTGCACCAAAAGAAGAGTGAGAACCCGATGCAGACACAAACAGACCAACTGTCAATAAGCTCTTAATAAATGTAGCTGGTACCTCATTTTCAGGTGCAGTAATGTCATTTACATGGTATTTATTAGACTGTCGTTTTAGTCTTATTGTGTAAAACGTCTAGCAGCACAGAATAATCTATTTTCCCTTCAAGGATAAAGATTGGGTTTTTTTGAGCAGCCAGAAAGACTTTTAAAATTATTTGAACTCAGCGATAATGTGATACAAATCAAGACAAAGAAAAAAGCTTTTAAAGTTATTGTGTCATAACTAAAGCTGTTTTTAAAATGAATTCTTTGACAACAGAAATAGTTTTATCAAACATGAATTTATTTATTTTTATTATTCATTTATTTTAATGTTTGTTTAAAGAAAGAACGAGCTACCATACTTGTCAACTACGCCTAATTTATGAAACACAAGAATTTTTTTTTTCTTTTTTACTTTTAAACATTCAACTTTTACTTTGTTTGGACTAAAAATAATTACATTCTACATGACGTGAACACCTTAAAGTACTTGATCATGTAAACTCTGTGAAAATGATCAGGAATCAGACTTTGTAAAACATCCAGAGATGAACGTTTAAAATACACACATACAGTATTTTAGTTTCATCTTGTTTTTATGAACATGTGAAAGTCAGCAGTGGCTTGAATGGCACAAAAATAATGCTTCTTCATGCAGTTCTGTTTTCAAGCGTTTCTGCTTCTAAATTAACATTTTATTTTAATGAAGATGGAGTTTTTCTGTCTGGTAAGATTAAGCATTTATTTTATAGATGGGCTTTACTTATTTTAACAAATGTGGTTCCTGTTCAGTTTTACAAACAGATGATTGAAACATCCTTGATTGGGACTTTTGCTTTAGTTCAGTGCTGTGTATAAATGGACAGCTGTTTGTAGATTTCCAACCTTATATCTGGTGTAAAGGTCCTCCAGGTCTTCTGGTTCTGGTGCCAAGAAGGACAGACCCGTCTGAGGTCTGGAGGTTAGCACTGAGGGCATTTCTTCCTGTGAAGTTAACAAAAATGGATTATTACGATGTTTAACATTACTGAAAACAGGAACATACCAGTGAGCTGGAAGGAATCCCTAACAAAGATGAATAAATAACTACAAATATTTTTGTTTTGTTGAACGTATTTAATTATATTTCACAATTTCTGTATCTGTATTAAGACATGCATGTACATGTCTGGTGATAAAACAATAACCCAAACTACAGTTTTGTTGGACCTATTTATTTTTACTTTGGAACTTAAAAAAATATTATTTTTGTTTTTATTATTAACGTAAGACAGTTTGAAAGGCCTGCCGAATAATTTCTTTACAGAGTTACACATAAAACACACAGTTAATATTTATAAGAAACGGTATGTAAAATAATTATACTGTTTGATTATGAAAATTCCACAAAAACACAATGACATTCAGCTCGTTTGCTGGTTGCTATCTTAGCATCTCGGTAAGACAACACCTAACAACTTTAAACCATCCATCTCACGTTAATGTGCATCACAACAGCTTTCAAAAGTATTACCTTAAACATTCAGTAACGTTTTAATTATAAACTCATCGTACACTTGAAACAAATCGATTTAATTTGTCTCTACAGGCTCGATGCTAACGCTCGATGCTAACACTCCAAGCTAAAAGGAGCGGAGAATGAATTGGCAGGTTTATGGTTCAGCAGCCTTAAGCTTTAGCAAACAGTAAAATACTGAAATAAAACATAATGAAGACAGGAATAAAAATAATGGTTTCACTAAATCTTTGAAGTATAGGTATAAAAATAAAACTACAACAAAAAATGTTGAACAGAATTCTTACCGGGCACTTTTCAACAACTACAGAGTCATCCATGTTGAGTTAAAGTTTTACGTACTGACGTAATACGCTGACATAGGGGCGTATGGGTAATGTAGTTCTTTTCTTAGAATTTTTTTTTTCTGACCAAACAGGAGAAAGTTTCATTACCGTGACAAACTCGTGCAATATGTATTAAATACTTTATTTGGGAAAAAAAAATCAAATTAGTTTAATTCACTGAAATATAGAGTTCTAAAATTAATTTTCTTTGTGAAATATTATAAATGAGTTGTTTGTTTGATGATGAGGGCAGTATAGTGGCACAACTGTTAGAGCTGCTGTCTCTCAGCAAGGAGGTCCCTGGTTCAAATCCTGGTCTGGGGTGGTCTTTCTGGGTGGAGTTTTCATGTTTTCTCCATGCATGCGTGGGTTTTCTCCGGGTACTCGATTTCCACCCACAGACCAAAAACATGTTTGCTTGGTAACTCTAAATTGTCCCTAAGTGAGAGTGAATGTTTGTTTGGCTTGTTTGTCCTCACTCAGTGATTGCTGGACATGGGCACCAGTGACCCCCAATGACCCAAAATGGAAGAAGTGGGTAAAAGATAACGGATGTGTATTTGATGATACAGTATTTAATTTTGTCCACTTCAGCCACATATGTTGCAATAGCTTCTTCTAAACAGCAACTTGTCTTTTTTATATATATTAGTATTAGTATTTGTTGAAACCAGGTCTTTCTTGTAAATGAGTCCTCGAGGCTCAATGGGATTAACCTGCCTAAATAAAGGTTGAATGAATGAAAAAAAAATATATAAGTATAAATAAGTATATATAGTAAGTATATATATATATATATATATATATATATATATATATTTTCCTCCCTTGCTCTGCGAGAGGTGGCAGCTTTTTTGGCTCCCCCCCACCCCCACCCCACCGTCTCCCTTCTCCCTGCTCTGCTCTCTGTGTGTCTTAAGCGCCTCGGGTACTCATCTCCAAACGTAAATTAAGATTATGGATCTGGTATCATGGGCAATCAACTCTATTGACAAGATTTTTTTTTCAACAAAACGACAGGGTCCGGGCGAACCAGGGTGTCCAGCGCAGACGCACACTGCGGAATACATCATGGACTTGTGAGGAGTGTGGCAGGGGATGTGTCTCACAGTCCTGTCTCAGGAGGATGTCGAAGACATTTACATAATTGGATTTATCATAGCAGGGACTCTACTTTTGGGCATCGGAGGGGCTCTGTTCTATCAGAAATTGTAGAAGGAAACAGCAGCAGTTTCGGCCATGACAAAGCTTCCAAGCCAGTGTGAAGGTTTGATCTGTGCTGTGACCTCGCAAAAACAGCTAATTTATGAACTAAACCGTAAGGAGGAGGCGATTTATGAGAATTGCAGGCCACCTGCGGCTTCTGGGACTCGTCAGCGTAGTGGGCTCGACCTTGAGGGAAACTCTTAGCATGAATCAGTGGAATGGATTCTCTCAATTAGGCCATTTTGGAAACAGATCGTCCAGATGGACTCAAGGCTGAAGAAAAAAATCTGTCTGCCTGAAGAAACTCAACAATCAAGCTTATCTGAATCTAACTCCCCGCCGGCCTTGGAAATGGGCTAACTATCAAATTTCTCCTGGGTCATGAGTAACCAAGGATAATAAGTTTCATCTACACCCCC